>CANTUT010001654.1:10000-167500 GCA_947687605.1 Reutealis trisperma | reverse complement strand
AATTACCTAATGTATTTATAATTATAATTGGGTGACAAATTATATGAAGAAATTCACCAATGGGAGAGAATTGCTTAAGCCTAGCATCACCTCGATTTGCAAAAAATTTTATTCATTGAACAGTACTGTTTGGCATCGCACTAAATTGAGAAATATGTTTGAATTGAAAACATGGATAATTCTAGATATGTCAAATGAATGATTGAATAGCGGTAGAGGTACAACAGCTAATTTTATTTTCAACAAGGGAGAAAATTTTATTTTCAACAAGGGAGAAACTTTTGACAACAGGCAAATGACATCTTAAAAGTGCCAAAAACCTTATAAGAAGATTTAAGATTGGTTGATGGTAATTACAAACCAACTATATAGGCTTCTTTTATGAGGCAATGGACAGAGCAAAGTTAATCATTAAAGACAATTGTAAGTATCACAAATAATATTGAAATATCATTAATACGAGGTTGAATTTTCAATTGCATCATGATTTACATCCTGCAGGTATGTTAGTTTCAATGTATAAGTAAGATCAAGCCTCATTAGCCTATTATCTTAGGTCAGAACAAGTTGATAGGATCCCCTCTTAAGTCCCCAAGTATAAAATATTCTTCATTTTTCATATTTGCATATATATGTCATATGATCATAGGTAATTACCATTGGATTTTTTGCTCTAACCCTCCATATTAATATTATGAAATATATGACTTTCCAAGTGATTTGATGTAATGCAAGGAGCAACAAATGTGATTAAAAGGTTAGCACGATGAGGATGCTCAAGTTAAAGCTTTAAATCAAATAAGTTTTAAAATCAAGTTTTCTTCCTTTCACGTAAATGCCAATATTTATGAATTACTAGCTTATATTAAAGTGATTGATAATATTAATTATGAACAGTTAGAGGTTCAATTTGAAAAGAAACGAAAAAATCATTTGGATCATCTCTTGCGTAAAAGGCAATTACGAGTATACCTCTAGGTTAATTGACACAATATTATTATTTTTTTTAAATACAAAAATTTTGGCAACATTTATTAAATTTATACACAAATATTTTATATTGTAGTTGAATGGCAGATACATTTTGGATTAAGTGCACCTGAATTCAGAAGATTGCAACAAGAGTTTTAAGTCAACCATCATCAGCAACAAACTATGAAATAAATTGAAGCACTTTCGGCTTGATACACAACAAGACTAGAAATAGGTAGAAATATGAAAAATTATATTATCTAGTTTATGTGCATTATAACTTGAAGCTGAATTTGCGGCCTTTAACAATAAAGATCACAGAGGAGTTTGAGACCAATTTTAACCCAATCAATTTGGATTACATTTTTGAAGAGCATGACTCATTGTCACCACGAATAGAGGAACAAGAGGTTTTGTCCTTGATGGAGAAGATGTTGATTGACTGAATAATGTAGAAGATGAACATACTAGTATTACTGATATCACTAACCAAGAGTTAGGGGGTGGCTCCTCCATTTCAATATAGTGTTGATGTTGGCAACACATCAAATCACAGTGGTGGTGATGGTGATGATGATGATAGTGATGATGATAACAGTTCTCGAGGTATTACATGTGGCAGTAGTCCTAACGGAAGTAAATCATTCAATGAGAACTTTGGTCCTACAATTGCAAGTGAGACAAAGTTATCAGCGTCAACAAAAATCCAGAGGGAAATTTGCTCATCATGGGTCTACTGCTACTCTTCCACCTAGTTTTACACCAAGACAATAAGGATATAATTATGAGTCAAGTAGAGGGGAGATAGTTATACTTCTCCATAAAAATTACGGAGATATTGGGTATGACAGCTCAACATCCAGTGAGCAGCATCATGGATATAGCACATTTTTAAACCCATTTGCTCCCCTGAGGCTAGTAGTTTTTTTTCCTTTGATCTTGTGGAGATGACAAAATCTGCAGTCATTTGTTACCATAATTTCTTTAGTTCTCCAAACAATAACTTCTATTTCTGAAAATATCACGATTTCTTTGCACTTTCGACATTAACCTCTCAGCCCACTTCCTAACTCATACTCTAATTTCAAGATCATCACATTCTAGGGATGATCATTAAAGTTACTTTATCAGGCTTTGATCTCAAATCTCTGATATCCAAGCTACAACACTAATGTGCAAGAATTCCTCGTATAATCAAAACCATAGAGAGAGAATTTCTTCCCCAGTTTTTTTTTTTTTTTTTTTTTTTGTAACTTTCATAAATAACCTCATAAGACATGCTATATGACTAATGAATAGCTCAAATGACCGTATAGTCTAACACAGACCAAAAACAAAAAATTAAAACAGAAGGATAGCACAATGAAATGCGAAATTATATGATTTATTTTCTTCCCTTTACTGAAAAGTTTTAAACAGTAAAACCAGTGCAGGTGACAGATCATAGCATTCAAAGCATAATTATCCTAAGCACAAACTGTATCCTTTAGTATCTTACTGGCCTATTAAAGCAGGTAAAATGCGTGAACAGGTGCTCTAACAAGAAATGATTGAACAAGAATACAACTCATTAAGCAGAAATGATCACGTGTGAGAAGTAAAAGGCATGATAGATCTATATAAACATTAACAAATATCAAAAACAGAATGCATGAAAACTATGAAAGCCATTGAAATAGAACTTCATTTACCTCTCACTTCTTAAACTCTGGCAGAACGCATTCCAGATTTTACTCCTCTGAGCAGATTGCCTTTCCAGATTTTACTCTTCCAAGGAATTTTTCTATCGTATATTTGCAGCTACAAAGCTAGCCTGGAAAAAAAGAAAACTGGGGTAACAAGAGAAGGATAGAGGACTAAATTTCACATTTCCTTAAATGAAATTACAGTTCAGCTGCTTGGACTTGAATTATTCCCATGATAAACCTCTAAGAATCTTTAAAAAATAAATAAATAAGTTAATGAAATCTATCAATTCTTGCCATGGGGGAGGCGGGAAACAGAGAGAGAGAGAGAGTAACATTAAATTAACCAAAAAATATATATATATAATGAGAGAAGTGCCAAGTTTCCACCCAGGGGAACAACATTAGATACTACTTTATACCACACAAGGCATTTTTTACCGAAGTATTAACAGTTTATCCAGAAAAAGGATTTGTAAAATTACATAAGTAAGTCATTTTCCACATCTTTTAGCAATTCAAAAATTAAAAGAAAAAAAAAGAGCTTACCGAACTAATGAATATGATGAACAATACATGTCAAAAAGGAAATTGTGTGTTTTAATAATTTTCAAATCTTCA
Organism: Reutealis trisperma; assembly: GCA_947687605.1. Taxonomy (NCBI): domain Eukaryota; kingdom Viridiplantae; phylum Streptophyta; class Magnoliopsida; order Malpighiales; family Euphorbiaceae; genus Reutealis; species Reutealis trisperma. Next base: position 164,222 of record CANTUT010001654.1, on the reverse strand, counting down.
ATATCATTCCTTATTCTTGACATCTAAAATTCTTGTCATTTTTCCAAAACAAAAGTGAATCATTTTACAGCAAATGCAAATGACATTTAGACAATTGTTCTTGCTTTGCGGGGGAAAAGAAACACTCATAGGCGGATGTAGCCCTCAAAAACAAAAAAAGACATAGAAGTTCATAGAAGTTATTTTACTGCAATTCCTAAATTTGATAATTCGGATTTTCACTCAAGTTTTTCTATTTAGGAATATTATGCAACTTCCTGTTTAGGAAATATAGGTTAATAGTCTCCAGGAACCCTTTTTTCCTAATATTTTCATTGGGAATTTTCTTATATAGAAAGTTGTTTGCTTTCTAATTATGAATTTTAAAATGTTTCATAGTTTGGGATTACTAATCCCTAGGAGCAGCGTAGTCACGAATTCCCTATTGTTATAAATAAAATGGAGAAGAACATGAACAAAAAATATAAAAAAGAGAATAGTTTTTTTAGTCATTTCATTCAGTAGTATTAGGCGCTTTATATAGAGTACAGGAGTGAAAGAAATAGGAAGTTTTTCCAATAAAGAAAATACAAAAAATACGAAGGTTTTCTAATAAGAAAAATACAATCAATACTAATATGGAAACTAGAATATTCATATATATGGAAAGACATCAATCAAATCTTATAATATATCATAACACTCCCCCTTGATATCTTTTACAAAGAATATGTCTCGTTAAAACCTTACTAAGGAAAAACCTTGTAGAAAAAAAATCTTAGTAAAGGAAAAATAGTACATTATTCTTGTAGGGATTTATGCCATAACACTGTCTCGTTAAAAAACTTGCCAGGAAAACCCAATGGGACAAAACCTAGGCTAAGGGAAAAAAGAGTACAGTGCACTAAAATCTCCCTCTCATAAAAATATGATTTCTATCAAATATCTCTTAGCTGACGCATGGTAATTTTATTGACTAACTTTTCAAATGTCATTGTAAGGAGTGCCTTTATAAACAAATCTATTAAGTTGTCAAATCGTATACTTAATGATGTTTAAGTAATATCCATATATAATAATTTATTTATAGTACTCTCTTAGGATATTACTTGCGCTATGAATATAACTCGTTAAAAACTTTATTAGAAAACCCAGTGGGAAAAAACATAGCTAAGGAAAAGAATACATTTCATGCGCCATTTTGTTATTGCACAAATTGTCTCATTAAAACCTTTGTCCAAGAAAATCATGTGGGACAAAAACTTGACTAAGGAAAAAGAATACAATCATATACTAATTCGCTCCCCCTGATGAGGACAGATTTTAACAAGATATATACTAATCGATAAAACAATGTTATGTGAAAACCACACTAGGTATAGACTTAGTACATAAGTCTATTAGGTTCTCACTTGAGCGAATTTGATGGATATCTTTTCTAGAGCTCATATATATACAAGAATTTGGGTAAAGTTTATGTCTACTTCGTTACCCTTGATATAACCACCTTTAATTTGTGCAATACAAATTGCATTATTTTCAAAATACAATGGGAGTATCTTTTAGTGAGGTACTTTAGGACTATAAAAACCTTTATAAAATTGCAGTACTACCATAAGTGAATACATAGCCAGTCTAAAATCTACCATCATGGAGACTAAGCAAATAACCAATATTCACATGTAGACTAATTTCAAATGTGAATTATAATATTAATAGTATATTGAAGATAACTTTTTTCACCACTCTAATATCTCTTTGTAGGTGCAGAGCTATACCTAGCTAGAAATTTTTTTTCTTGCAAATGCAATATCAGGCCTGATGCAATTTGCAAGATACAAAAGTATCCTATAGCACTTATATATGATACTTCAAGACCAAATAGCTCTTTATTATCTTTTTTAGGTCTAAAAGGGTATCTTTTCACTTATAGTGAGTGGACCACGTATTGGTGTACTTGAGGGAGAAAATTTATCCATGCAAAAATTGTTTAAATATCTTTTCCACATAAGTATACAGGTATGTTAGGACTCCTTAATAATCAGTCTGCAGGCCGATACAAAATTTCATTTCCTTTAAATTTTTCATCTCAAACTCACTTTTCAAATAAGTACATACTTATTTGAGTTCATTAGAAGTCACATCAACTTATACTGCAATAATAATATATAGCATTTTATGGTCTTTTATGAATACAAATGGACATAGTGTATTATTCACATATCTTTCTTTCAATAAGAATTTACTTAAACAATCATACCACATATCCATATTGCTTTAATCCATATATAGATTTTTGCAATTTGATAAAATATATGTCATATATTTTATGTGCATTTATTTATGATATATTAGTCCTTTTAGGATTCTTATTGCTTTCATAAGGCGTACAATAAGCCTTTCATTAACTGTCATATTAATTAAGTATCAGAACATGATCATTTTCATAATAAGAGAATTATTTTTCTCATAGTCAATGATAGAACGAGTCTAGCTCTACTTTAATTGCCTCATTCCATGATGATCAATCATGTTTATGCTAATATTCAGTTATACTTATAAATTCTGAGTCCATATTTTCTCTTGTAACAGCAAGAGCTACTGTTGAGGCAAATTTATCGTCGATGATAATTAAATTTCTATCAACTCTTTCTTATATCACAAAAATATTTGAAATCTCATAGTTTTCATTTATATGATCATCAACTCCAGAAGCCATATCTAAAGGATCTAATTGTTCTGTTGCCTCAGTTTGTGTCTCATAATTGGCTATAGCTCTTTGACTGAGATCTTCCTTTTCTGGAGATTTCTCTTCAGGCAATTTTATAAGTGGCATTGCTTTTCTTTTCCGTGGATTTTTGTCTTTAGTTCCAATTTACTATCCACGCTTCTGACGTGTAGTGAGATTAATTGATTTTCTATTTGCAATTGGAATCACAACCCTTACTAGGGTATTAGCAGCTGTAATATAAGACTTTATCACTCTTTTAGCATCTATAAATGCATTTGACAATTAAGTTACAATTTATTGTAACTGTATTATTTTGTGAAGTTCTGGTTCATTCTAACTTGTATATGGACCAAAATTATTTAAAAAGTTTTCCTTCCAATAAATTTCTCGACATTCTTTAGCATTGCAAGTGTTTTTCCTCCCCCAAATGTCGAGAAATATGCCTCGTCAAAATAAATTCTTAGTCTCTTTTGTGGACCATTATCGCACATTGAGATAGTGATATTAATATATTCATGGCACAAAAAAAAATTTACGACTCATGTCCTTAAACTGCAAGTTCAACGCAATATATTATGCATGTATAGTGGAGATAAAACAGTAATGAAATAACTCATTATAATACACAACTTGTAAAATCATTGTAAATTTCTCTTTCAAGGAGTTTACATAAAATCATCAATATTGAATTGAGTTGTATCTTCTATATGGGTGGTTCCTCTTTCAGAATCTCATGATCTACCAAATGATTTATAGCATTCACTTCAGGGAATACAGTTACACTAGTGGGTATTATTTGATGATTTTTCGTTAACAATTATTCTTTCATAATTCTCATTATCTACCAAATGATTTATAGCATTCACTTCAAGGAATGCAATTGTACTAGTGGGCATTGTTTGATGATTTCTTATTAACAATTATTCTTTGCAACAATTAGAAAAATAATATTTGTAAATTTTCACTTTTTATACTGCTACTACAAGAATATGCAACTTTATTACCGCACAATTTCAGCTGTGAAGTAATTTTAAATATGGTTGAATTATATTCTCAAATAGACTTTAAGTTTTGTAGGCGTAGATTTAGCCAATCGTATTGAGCTTGTGATAATATTACATATTTCAAGTGATTATATCTATCTTTAAAACTCTTCTAGAAAATATAAAAATCATTAATAGTGAGATATTCAACTTTTAAATCCTCACTTAAATGAGGTTTAAGTAAATAATAGCTTTTACTTTTGCTAGAATCTAAATGCATTTCATTATCAACAACTCACGTCAAAAATTATTCTCATTAAATTCAAGAGCATATAAAAATTATCAACCAAACTTTAATTCACCATAATTTACTTTATTTAAATTACTTAATTTGCATATATTTAAAATATATCTAAATAGACCGATCAGAAAATAAATTAATATTAATTTTAACAAATATTAAATTCATAATTTATCCTACCAAGGAAAGACAAGCACTAATTATGCTTTTCTATACCAACATAAATCCAATAATATATGCAATCTGGAAATAAATTCATCAATTCACAAATTAACAAAGCCATGTCACTTATATAATTTATATTCATCTCATCTCATATTTAAATATCTAATTACTTTCACATCTAATATATATTGACATAAGTAAAATCAAAACGTATATAACACACAACTTTCTTGTAAGCTATTCAACTAACAAATATATATATATATATATATATATATATATATATATATATATATATATGAGACGTATATTGTCCATAAAATAAATTTTGAGTTGAGATATTAAGACCGAAGGATATATAATAATATATACACTAGTAGAATCGATCTCAATTTAATGAATCAAGTAAACCTATTAATATGAATGCAAGATCACCCTTTCCCCACAAAGCAAGTCAATCAATCAATAAGTGAATAATTTAGGATCGGATTTCATGCCAAAAAAAAAAATTATAAGTCATGACTTTAAAACTATGCATAAAATGTGTTGTTATAATTGATAACCAATTAAAAGTTGCAATTTGGTTGGTTAATCAAATAGGTCATACCCATCATTCCAATACATATAAACAACAATGAAATACTCAAAATAGAAAAATCAAAGCAAAAGGGTTTATCTTAATATTATGGCCATACACAGGTACTTTATTGACATCCAATTTATTCAACGCATATAGTTTAAATCAAATTTATTAGTTATTCAAGAACATAAAATATCAATTTTTCAGGGATGTCTATTTTATTTATTTCAATACCAAGGAGTGACACCAGTATAAATAATTCTTACTCGTGATATCGAGGGCCATTAATTAACATTGTCTAATATAAAATCATAATAAAATCAGTTTTTTAAAGATTTGTAGACAATGCATTTAGTTCTTCAGAAACATTTAATGATTTTTTAATGAATTTATATTTTTTTTTAATTTTTGATTAGTTTTTCAGGAACTATATAGAATATCAGTTCTTCAGGAACTGTAAAAAATATCAGTTCTTTAGGAACTATAGAGAATACCAGTTCTTTAGGAACTGTAGAGAATACCAGTTCTTTAAGAACTATAGGGAATACCAATTTTTCAAAAACTGTAATTATTATAAGTTTTTCAGGAACACATAGCTTAGTTATTTATTTAATTAGTTATTCAGAAATTATAAATAATACTAGTTATTCAGGAACTAGAATTTAAAATATAATACTAGTTCTTTAGAAACTCATAACTTAGTTATTTATTTAATTAATTTTTTAGAAACTATAAATAATACTAGTTCTTCAGGAACTAGTATTTAAAATATAATGCTAGTTCTTCAGGAACTAGAATTTAATTTATTAATTATTAAATAGTATATCAAATCTTTATAAATCTAAAAAAAAAAAAAACAATTTGAGATAAATGATTGTAAGAGAGAAGAAAAAAATGATTTCTTCAAATTAATTAGCCTAATGTGTTCAAACGATTTCTTAAAAAAAATGATTTAGTTTTTTTTTTCTTAAAAAAATGTATTTGATACATAAATATTAATAATAATAGTAATTAATTAGACAAAAATTATTTACCATAAATTTTGAATTTTTTTTTTTAAATTTTTCGTCTTAATTGGGTTGTAGCAAATCACAAGCTATCCAAAATTATGAACAATATTGTAAAACGATTTGTGTTAATAACGTATTATAAATAAAATGAAGAAAAATATGAACAAAAAATATAGAAAAAAGAATAGTTTTTCTAGTCATTCCATTTAGTAGTATTAGGTCTTTTATATAGAGTACAGGAGTGAAAGAAATAGGAAGTTTTTCCAATAAGAAAATACAAGAAATATGAAGGTTTTCCAATAAGGAAAATACAATCAATGCTAATATGGAAACTAGAATATTCATGTATATGGAAAGACATCAATCAAATCTTATAATATATCATTATACCTATGAATACCTGTATATGTAGGTGAAGCTATACCCTTAAGTTTTTGACAAAGGAAAAGAATCATGGCTATTTTTTTTAGAAATGCCTGTTTACCTAGTGTGTAGCTTCATCTTTCTTCCATTCATAATTTCGAGTAGAAACTGTAGCCAAATGCTTCCTTTTCTCATTCTAAGCTCCCTCTCTTAAAATTGAAGCAAGTTATTTGCCCTTCCATCTCTATGTGCAGTCAACCTTGGGAACGTAGCCTTCCCTCTTCATTTCCTGATTCAGTATTTCATAGATCTCTATTGAATGATGATGTAAGCTATCACCAGCATGGAACTCATGAACTTGTGCTCCGATCTCAACCCAGCTACAACCAGGGATCTTAGCAACACCACGCCTTCTCATCAACACCCTTATTTTTGCCGAGTCATCCCACCTTCTCAAATTTGCATATATCTTAGATGAAATAATATAGTTTCCAGAATTTGAAGGCTCCATCTCTAAAAGCAGCTTGCTCACTCGTTCACCAACATCTACATTTCTGCGCTTCTGACACGCACCAAGCAATGCCCCAAGTACAATTTCATCAGGTTTTCCAGGCATCTTCTCAATGAAGTCCCAAGCTTCATTCAGATGTCCTGCACGTGCCAAAAGATCAACCATACAGGAATAATGCTCAATCTTTGGCACCAATCCAAATGACGTGTTCATTGAATGAAACAACTGACGGCCCTCATCAACCAATCCAGCATGCACACATGCAGAAAGTATTCCCACAAAAGTGATGCCATTTGGTTGTACAGTGCCATCATTTCTCATTTGCCTGAATAACAATAATGCTTCCTGAGCTCTCCCATGAAAAGCAAGTGCAGAGATCATTGCATTCCAAGAGACCTCATTTTTATGAGGCATATTTTCAAAAACTCTTAATGCGTTGTCCAAGCTCCCACACTTTGCATACATATCAATTAAGGCACTAGCAACATAGACATTATGATGAAATCCTCGCTGTAATGCATATTTCTCAACCCATTTTCCCAAATCAAGGGCTCCAATTGAAGCACATGCAGAAAGCACACCTATCATTGTGACCTTATCTGGATTTGAACCTGTTTCTCTCATGTCATTGAATAGTGCAATTGCCTCATATGATGCTCCATTCTGTGCATACCTGTGATGCTAACCAAGAACAAATTAACACATGGTTGTCAAGTCTTCCAATTTATGCAGTTAACTAAAGTATATTAACTAATTTCCTTTGTGTGCACGTACTTATGGGGATTTGGTTTTTCGGCCTAAATATTTCAGAAGAACTAGAACAGCAGATTACTTCTAGGGATCTTTTTTAATAATAAACATATGGTACATCATGGGCCGCTCGCCACTCAGTGTAGGGGTCTGAAGGAACCATGGACCTAGTGCCAAGTGCATCGCAATTATTAAAGACAAATAGAAATGTAAATACAAAGTTTCCAAATATTAACCAAAAAAAGCGGTCACTTAAGTATACAAAGCATAAAAAAAGAGCTCACTACCCTGTGATCATGGCATTCCAAACGACAACATCTTTCTTTGTCATTGCCTCAAAGACTCTCCTGGCTGACATCAAATCCCCGCACTTTCCATACATGTCAATGAAAGCAGATCCTACATATGCATTCAACTCTATCTTCTTCTCAGCAACAAACCCTTCCACCCACTTCCCCAAGCTCAAATCCCCCAAGTCCCCACATGCCCCAAGAACACTCACCAACGTCATCTCATCAGGCTCAAACCCTTGCACTCTCATTTCCACAAACAACCTCACTGCCTCTTGTGCAAAACCCATCTTCGAATAACCTGAAATCAACGAATTCCACGACACCAGATCTTTTTCACAAATTTCGTCGAACACCTTACGTGCATAACCAAATTCACTACACTTTGCATACATAGTAATCAAAGAATGATTCACATGACCATCCTTATCCAAACCAATCTTAAACACCATAGAATGCGCTATCTGCCCATCATTCACTGCCAAAAGATTCGCACATGAAATAAACAAAAAAGGGTAAGTGAAATTATTCGGCTTTAGGCCTAAAAACTTCATCTGGTAATATAACTGAATAGTAAGAGAGTAATTTCTCCATGTAGTTGTTGATCCTCTTATCATTACATTGAAGGCATAATCATTGGGATTGGGTAGTTGGGAAAAGAGAAGAGAAGCATAAGTAAAGTCTTTAAGATCAATGAGTTTGGAGAGAAGGAAATTTGGTTTTTGTATCGAGTTTATGAGCATTTGCGTGTGGATTTGTTGTAATGGCTTTGTAGATAGGCATTGTTTTAAGAGACATAAAAGTTTCTCAGATATAGCTTGGCATTGTTGAGGTTTGTGGAGGATGTTGCAGTCTGCAGAAGCCAGATGACGAGAAATTAGAACTGTGGAAGGTTTTGTCTTTAACATTTTTTGCAGCAAAGTTTGCTGACACGTAACAAAAATATAGAGCATCATCTTTTTTTTTTTTTTTTTTTTTTTTTTTTTTTTTACACACATTGAAAAACAAGCATGCAAATCTATCATGAAATTTTCTTTGCTTATAATTTACTACATAAATAATATATTTTAAATTAATAATGTGTCCAATTATTTTTTTTTTCCCTTGCGTAACATCTTTAAATATATTTATTATATTATTGTACATAAAATCTAATTACTATATTCATATTTGATATAATAATTAAAAAATAATAAAGTGAAATTTTAAAATATAGTAATACTTTAATATAATTCATAATTGCATATTGTATGGGCACTGACTAGCCGATTTATTGGGGACACCATATTGCAGTATTTTTTTTTTTTTAATTTACTAATGCACCATCTAGAATAAATCATATTTAAAAATTTAATTTTATTAAATTTTATTAATAGAATTTAATTTACTTAATTACTAAACTCTTGAAATAATTTTAAAGTAATATAATTCATTTAAATTTTATTATATAGAATGATAGAAAAGTTTTTAAAAAAAAAGTCATTTTCTTATTTTATCATATATATATAAAAAGAGTCATGTTTAATTCAAAAAAACGATATTTTGAATTTTTAACATTAGATTTCATTAAATAAATTGAATTCTTGAGAAATTTTTTATTTTGATATAATTTTTATTTCTTTGAACGTGACACATTTTTTAAATTCAAAAGAATTAAAATTATCAGAACATGAAATTGTTCTAACTTAAAATTTTCAATTAAGATGATATTTGGTAAAATTGAAAATTAAGTATTGAAAAATTAAATACTAAATTTTAAACTCTGAATATAATAAATACTGAAATTTTTAAATACTAAATATAATTAATTTTTTGATAACTGATACTATTGAAAATTATTAATCTTATTCATTGGACATATTTAACCCAGTGCTTGTAAACTTTTAAGAATTTATACCCGTTTGGCTCACGAATCCATGATCTTTAATCTTAAACTTAGTCAAATTATAGGGTTACTTTCTTAAATCTTGTTTGGTAGAGAAATTATAGTATTAACTAATATTACTTTGTTATCTTATGTTTAGTAGAATAGATTTAAAAAGTAAGATTATTTTGAGGACGAAACATCAATAATAGAATTAACAATCCCACTTAATAGAGATTGCTAAAGATATGGGGGTTAAATTTTATATAATACTGATCTAATAATTTTTTTTAAATAAATTTAAATTTCATTAATTATCAATGCCAAATACAAATTTTAATACAAAAAAAAACCTGACATGGAATCAACTATCCTAATAAGTATAAACTGATTCGTATATCACAAATGTTCGATAGAATATCTAACTGTCATATAGTTAGTTTTAAAAAACTGTGTCTGCAATAATAGGACAACGTGACAAACCATTATCCTATTTGTGAGCATCTGAAATACAATAGTGCACAAACATATTACTAAACTCATAACAAAAAAAACTTTCAATAAGAGAATACATAACAAAACTTTCAATATAGGAAGATAAAATAACGTAAAAAATAAAATACAATCTAATGCAAAATAATAAAATGAAAAGTATCGCCGTAGCAATAGTAAGCACAAATTCACCTATAAGCATATGACAAAAATGGAGATAAGGAGGCGAAGGCGGAAGCAATGAAATGGAGAATGAGATTGAGCAGAAGGAGCGTCAAGCGACGGTAGAGAATGAATAAGTGGAGCTGGTGATGGATGTAGCAATAATAGTAAAAACAATATTATTCGTAGCAATCTAATAGAAAATATTGGAATCACTGCCAATAAAAAAAAAAGATCGGTGGTGGTTCAAGAAATAAAACTTAAGAAAAAAAATAGAGAGAAAAAGGAAAAAAGAGACAGCTAGGGTTTTAGGTGAAGAATTTATGCCAAGTCCAAAATTCTAACTTATCTCATAGGTTAACTTAACTAAATCTTTAGAATTATTATGCCCAACACGAATTATATGTATTAAATATTGTGTTATTTACTAATATTTGGCTTAATTAAGCAATCCGTATACCAAATAGGCTTTTATAATTTTTAATTTATCTATAAAAAATTTTAATTATGCCAAGCATATAAAAGTTATTTTAATAAAAAATTTCAAAAACTCAGTAACTAAGCGTAGCCAAGGCGGGATTCCAAACTGGTCTGGACCAATGCTTCTAGTTCAATATTTTATGAAATCAGTCTATAGATAGAATGTTCATGCTAGTTCTAATTTGTTGTTTCTAGTCCGGATCTAAACAAATTTTTTATTTATTTATTTTTTTTACAAAAATTACTCTTAATACCCAAAGGCAAAACTTTTGAGTGGCGGTTTGGATGAAAATCAAATTATGGTTCCTCTTCAAGGTTTTATGGACCTAAACCGAATCATAAATAATTGTGCGCTGGGATCGGATATGAATCTTAATTATAGTTACAATTCAAGTTTGATTTTTGTCTATTTCAGGTTTAGTTTCAAATTGGCCCATTACCAAGGCTAGCTAAATGTGTTTAATATAAATTTTAAATCAAATATTTGAATTTATCATATTAAGCGAATTTTTGCTTAATTAAAAATTTTAAGTTGAAATTATTTTATGTTATCAAACCACATTAAAATTAATAAATTCTAAAAATATTGAATTAAGTAATAAGTTTAATTATCAAACACCTTTCGTATTAAAAACCACTTAAATGGTAATTTAAAATATTTAATTAAAAATTTTATTGAACATGCCCAATTATTGGAGTTTTAAATTTTTTATGAAAGTCATTTTTATACCCTTAGCATGTGAGTGTTGACTTTTAGTTGTATCAATTTTTTTTTTTTCAAATGCTTATCTATCAATTTTTGTAATACTCATTAAAAATTAAAAATATTTGTTTTTCAAAAACTTATGAGAAATATTATCCTAATATGGTTGTTACTTCTAAATTTTTTTATTTATAATTTATAATTTTTTAATTTTAAAACTATATTTAATAGTTAAAACTTAAATATCAATATCACATGTTTAAATATGTCCAATAAAAAAAGTATAATAATTTTCAATAATAAAAATTATTAAACAGATTGATTATATTTAACTTTTAAAATTTTTAGTATTTATTATATTCAATACTTAAAATTCAATGTTTAATTTTTTAACACTTTATTTTTAGTTTTCTCAAATACCACTTAAATGTCTCCTATTTGCAAGAATTATTCATATTTTCTTATGAAAATTCAATAATATATATATATATATATATATATATATATATATATATATATATATATATATATATATATATATATATATATATATATATTCGAACATTGAGAAAATTAAAACTCTCTCTATATTCACCATTTTTTTTTTATAAATTTTTTATATTTTTGTATAATTTTAAATATTTAAAAAAGAAAAAAGGTAAGAAAAATCTCAAATTATTGTGAAAATCCATAAACTTCCAAATTTTGTTTGTTGTGCCCATAAGCCAATTCCATTTCTTTAGAGAAATTATATTCCCAACCTTCCATTTTGTTTTTACACTATACTTTTTTTATAATATTTTTTTATTTAAAATTTTCTTCTCACAAACTTTTCTTTATCGTTTTTTTAGCCACATAATTTTTACAATTCTTTTATGTGAGTTTGCTGGTAAGGAAATATTTCTTCGAAAACCAAAAGTCAAAATTGATTTACAGCTAATAATATTGAAACATGATTATTAATTTACTAGATTTTGTGACCTGCTTTGATTATAATGACTGCATTATTATAGATTGCAAATTTAATAATAATAATAATAATAATAATAATAATAATAACAATAATAGTTTAATCAATTGTTGTATATGTATTTTCATTTTATCTTATATCTTATCATTAGCCTAGATTAAATCAAGTTAAAATTTTATATATTGACCAAAATAAAATATATAATAAAATAGTGTCTTTTTATTTATCAGGAGAACAAAACCCTTTATAATTAAGATTTTTAATTAAGTTTGATCCATTTAAGAGATAGATTTTAAGTAGGTTGAATTATGAAAAAAGTACCTTTTTTTTATATATATGATAAATCAAACAATAGTGAATAAACCTATATAAATCTTCCGAAATTAATAACAAAAATATTGTTCAATAATTAATTTTTTACGTGCACTGTTTATTAATAAAGTGTATTTAATAATTTTATGATATTAGATTTTAATATTGAGAACTAGACATAAAAATATTTAATTAATTTTCTATGCAAGTGGTATGACTGTTAGTATCCGTTGTAGCCCAACTACAATCGGATACTTAGAAAATACAATACTTAGAGATTTTCATCTTTTACTAAATTCATTACAATAATTCCATGCTTTCTCTATTTATTTTTCGCTAATTTTATAATTTGATGCTTCTGGGCTCAATATATACTTTGGCTTTCAATTTTGGGTGCTAGGGTTTTTTTTTTTTTTTTTTTTTTTTTTTATTTTTGTGTTTAAACTTTGATAAAGATCATTGTCACGAGGTTTTAGGGTTATGGTGAAAGTGAAGGTTGAGGATTTTAGTGTGAAAAGGAGTTGTAGAATTAAAAAGGATTATAATTTTTTTTTATTGAAAAAAAGGATTGTAAAAATTTAAAGTGTAGAAAAAACAAAAAAGGGTTTATGAGAAGAAAATTTCAAATAAAAAGATATTGTAAAAATGTAAGAAAGAGAATGTAAAAAGAGAATTAGAGGTTGGAAATAAAATTTTTTAAAAAGAGAATTGGAGGATAGAATTAGAATTTCTCTTTCTTTATCGTTAGAATTATGGCTTATCTTCTAATACACTCAAAATTTTATATTGCTTATCTCTCTATTTTTGCTTTGCACATCTTTTTTCTCACTATTTTATTTTAGTACTTAAAATCCTTGCATTAATAAAACTTTATCTTTTTTTTTTTATTTTTAAATGTCGTATTAGTATCTATAAAATTTGCGATTAGAGCACAAAGTATTATTATCTATAAAATCTGCGATTAGAGCACAACTTATTGACTCAAATTTTATCATATCAATTTGATTAAAGTTGAATGATACATCAAATTGTTTAAACTTACATATTTAGTTTTAAACATAAAGTCGAGCAATCATTCTCTTTTTTTTTTTTTTTTTTTTTTTTTTTTTTTGTTTTTTTTTTTTGTTTTTTTTCTTAATGGTGAAGCATAGTTAGAGAAAGGTGACATAGTTGAAAGAAGTATTGTGATAAAATAATTATCATTTTCATCACTATTATATTGTTATTGAAATCTAATTATTAAGGTAATTATTGAAAAAATAAAAATCTCCATGAGTGGAATTTGATGTTGGATTTTTTTTAATTTCATTTATTTATTGCTGTGAGGTCTCACCCAAGTATTGGCCCAATCCGTTAGAGGAAATCGGGATGCTCATTCTGATTTAGACTCACGATCGAACCCTTAGGTTCAAGTCTAGTTGATTTTGAAAATAATTTTTGAGAGTTACTACTATAATTTATTTTTAAATAGGAAAATTAAAGAAAAATCCAATTGACTCAAATTTATTTATTTTCAATTAATTTACCCAATGATAAAGTCACTAGTCTCGAATTAGGTTAAGTTCGGGGATTAGGTTTTTTATTATAAATAATCTAAATTTGGCTCTTAAATTTAATTGGACTTTAAAAATTAATTTCATGGATGATAAACATTATATGAGAATTATAATGCGTGAGCATGATATGAGTGTAATAAGAAAATTAAAATGAAATATTCATAAATTGCATTAATTAGAAGAGGAAAGGAAATTGATTGAGATTTGGATTTAAATTCCAAATGTGCTTACATACTCTATTAAATGAAGATCAAAACATATATAGTTCATACCACAATTAAGTGGAGAGGTTTAGGAATTGATTGGATTGATTAATTTGATTTGATTTGAGAGGAAAAGGTTGATACCTTAGCTTTTGGAGGGGAAGAGTTTTACTAAATTGAAGTTTCATTTTATTGGGACTAGATGATTAGATTGATTGGAATATTAATCAATTAATTAAAATGATTAATTAACTAATTAGTATAATGAAAAAGATAGATGGATTAATTAATTAATTTGGATAAAGGGTAGATTAAGAAAAATGATTAATTTAATTTTGAAAAGTGATTAATTAATTAATTAAAAAGATTAATTAATTAATTAATTAAGTGATTAATTTTAATTAAAAAAGGAGAGTTTTAATTAATTAAAAAAATTAATTAACTTGATCAGGGTGAGATAATTAATTAATTAAAAAAGATTAATTAATTAATTAATTAGAGAGGTTGGAGGGAGAAGAAGAAAAGAATTAGAGTATAGCTATCAACTTTAACTCCAGGTGTGTTTGAAATGAGAAAATAAAAGGGCTATTTATAGAAAAATGAGGTCAGGGTGATTTGGAAAGTGAAAATATGAAAGACAAAAAGGATAGGGCTGAAAAATACTAAAAAAAAAAAAATAGAAAAACGGCGTTTTGGGTATTTTAGCCCGGCCAGGGCAGTTTGAATCTGCTCCTAAATAGACATAGCTGGCTACGTCAAAGAGACAAGGCCGCCGCACTTGGGTGGCATGGATCGATGCCAATGTGAAACCGTGTCAATTTTTGATGTACTTTTTTAGCTAGTTTTTCAGTCTATTTTTTTAGGCTTTCGAGTAAGTTTTTAGGAGTTTTAGAATTTAGAAAAATCATCTGTTAGTATTATTAGACTCAAAATTAATTTTAAAATATTTAAACAGTCAATTTAAGAGAAAATTCAGTTGGTTTTAGAAAAATATTGTTTGGTACAGAAGATCCGTTCATGCTAGGAAATGCGTTATATTGTACCAAAAATACTTTGGTCTATTTTGAAAAGTTCATAATTAATTTTGGAGATATTGAAATAAGGGTTCACAATTGCAATTTATTTTTTATATATTTTGAATTATAAGATTATTTTTTAAAACACTTTTCTTATTTAAAACAAATACTTTTACAGAATTTATTATTGAAAAATTACTAGTTTATAAAACTAAAATTATAATAGATTTATGTTGAAATATAAAAAATATTCTCTAATGTTTAGATTTTGAGCCAATTTTTTTTTATTATTTTTTAAGTAATATTCAATATAATAATTTCACGTGAAGCAAAGTGAGGGTTAGATGGCTTGTCTATATTAAAATTGGAGTAGAGAAAGCTCTCTCCATGTTCACCATTTTATTTATCTCTTTTTTGTAAATTTTTGGGATTTTTACATAATTTTAGATATTTTAAATAGGGAAAATATAAAAAAAAAATCTTAAATTATTGCGAAAAGCTCTAATTTTTTTTTATGCTTCATTTAAACCATAAACTTTTCAAATTGGCTCAATTAGTTCAGTAAATCAACTCTATTTCTTTTTTCGTTAGTCTTGTGAGTCTCACATTTTGGAGAAGCATAAAACGAGAAAAAATTGAGCATTTTGGGGAGGATAGAGAGCAAATCGATAGTGATAAGAGAAGCAAAATCTTAGAGGGAAAAAAAAAAAAGAAGAGGCTGCAGATACTGCGAGGAAAAAAAATTTAATGAAAACAGAATTTTTTTATATAATAATAATTTAACCCTAATTTTTTATATGTAATAATAATTCTTTTAATTTCTCCAAAATGTGGGCCCATAAGACTGACAAAAAGACACCAAGTTGGTTTTATGAGCTCGATTGAACCAAATTTGAAAAGTTTGTGGGCTTAAATTAATCGAGGAAAAAAGACGTCAGACTTCATAGAGTTTGCACAATAATTTAGTGGTTTTTTTTTTTTGACCTTTTCCTTTTAAAAAATATTAAAAATAAATGCTAAGTAATTAATAGGGTATTTAATATGAAAATTTAAGATTTTTTTTTATTTTTCATATAATAGCTTTATTTGAACAAATTAAATAAAAAAATAAAAAATAACATTGTAAGAAAAATTAATAAATAAGCAGGAATGGATAATATTTTAGAAAAAGTAAAAAAAATATAGTTTGACATTTTACACTTCTAGATTGTGAAATTTTTTTGACAAATATTTTGTTAGCAATATAGGGTATCTGCCATTAACACTATTAAATCAACGTTGACATGTTACTCAAGTGGAATTTATGGGTCCATTTTATCTATGTAGCTATTTAAAAATAAAAGTATGAATCACAAGTGCCACGTCAGTGCCACATTAACGTTAATTATAATATATAAGGGTTGACTAATGGTGTTAAAGTTATAGACTTTAAAGTGCTAGCGAATCAAACCATAAAAAAATTTTACAAATTCATAAATGTAAAAAGGTCAAATTACATGATAAGTTTTTGTATTTTGTTCTAATTTTTTTATATCCATTTTAAGCTTTCATTTTTATATTATCTCCTTTTTTTCATTAAATATTATGATTGATAATCTAAAATTTTATATTAGTATGAAAATATGACGAGAGACCAGTTCATAAATCTATTAAAACAATAATAATCATTTATAGAAAAAATGCATAATAATTTTATATTTATATTTTTTACAATAGTATTTTATATACTTTTACATTTTATACCACATAAAATTAGTTGAAAATGTTTTTTTAGTACCGAATTGCAGAAAGTGGAAGTTCGCGACTAGTTTGAATACTCTATTCTTCATAGCGGTTTTATGAATACTATTTTTAAAAATATAAATTTTTTTACAAATAAAAAATTATCTTCCTTTTTTAGTATACTTTATTTAACTGTAATATAATATAATATAATTAAATATATTTTTAATTTGACGACTCGAACATGAGAGCATGTGACTGGCATTAGGATACAGGTAATACACGTAGTTAACAGTACCCATATAAGCCTAACACTTTGCTAAACAATAAAACTATAACATGACAGCTATAACTGTCACATAATAAGACTATGAGTTCACGTGTTAACTAGAACATGAATAAATATCACATCATATCAATGTCACTTAAAGCAATCACCACAATTTCATCATCATTAATATTCTCCTCAGAATCAAGCTTAACAAAACTCTTCAACTAGCTCAAGAGATACTGAACAACTAATGAATAATACATATAATTACAAATACAAGACAATAACATTGTGAAGCACTAAAGATTATATAGCACAAAATAAAATATACTTAATTACATAATTGAAATATAATTTACATCATTGCTGAAAAATAAAAGGTAGCTTAACTCAATTTGAAATATCTTCACAGGCTCATTTTATAACTTAGGAAAAATAATTTGAATAGGAATGAGCATTCGACTTAATGAATAATACTAAGTAATATACCAACCTGATGTCCTATAGACAAATTACTAATACTCACACTAGTGCATCATGCCACAGAGTAGATAAATCACACAAGTAAATAAGGATGAGATATAGTCTACATGAACTACGCTAAACCTTAATATGGGGAGCTGACTTCCTATATCTGGCTCTCTTAGTCCAACTCCGCAATACTAGGGCTGTAATTATCCCTAGCCTAAGCCATGCAGCGTTGACTCTATTAGCAATAGCGCTGAGAGATGAGCAAGCCTACAACTGTCATACACTAGTCATATTTCATCAAATATCATAACATCATCATCATCATATCATGAACCTATATGGCTCTGTCTCATTCCAATCCCATCCAACAATCACAATTAATAATTCATACAATTAATGCTCATACACATACATATGCTTTCTATATATTTAATCTATAATGCTTAACTATATATAGATAATATATACAAGCAGTAATGCAAATGCATGTAAGTAGAAAAATATATTAATTTGTATCACTCATAGACCTTATGCAAGACCCAATTAGCTATTCTCTCAGAGTGCAGCTTCTAATAACTGGAAGGTCGTCTGAGACATAAGTACTGTAAACAGAGGAGATTATCAGAATAAGAACGACTCGCTTGTAAAGCTATACCTAAATAGCTACTAAGATTTTGCCGAAATTTCGGCAGAATTGCCCCTAAAACTAGAACATTACCTAGCTATAATAAAGAAGTAAATACTTCTAAATAACTTGAACAACCCATGCAAGACAACACAACATCAATGACCCCTCTTGGGTCTTCAACTCGACATATATCAAAATCTTAATTCATCAATTAACTCTAGATACATATTATAATTCGTATACTCAAACATTTACGCATTGAAGACAATATATAAACAAATTTATAGAATTTCGTAAAGTTTTTAAATTATTATCTAACTCTAATGACCTAAATCAAATTCATGAACATATAACCTTATCTTGATTATGTAATTTTGTTTATACTAATTTCAGCAAAACTTATAAACCTTTAAATTCATTTATTAGAATTTAATAACTTAAATTAAACCATATAAAAATCATATTAATAATTCTATAATATTTACTTCTTAAAGGTCTATATAAGATTCTAAATGAATTCGATTAATTTAATTAAAAGTAATACAAAACTCACATAGCTAAATTCATAGAAAATCATAATAACTACAATTCTCATAATTCATATAGTTTTGTTCTTAATATGCCATTACCTAAATTAACTATAACTTATTATTAATTAACTATATAATTAAAGAGAATTATGAATAATGTGAATTCATCCCAAACAAATTCGCAAAATCTCATAATCAACTCAAATCATTGATTTAAATATTATGACATATAATTACATGCAAAACAATCATTTTTCGAGCATTTAAAATATTGAATCAAATTGATGGTAATATGCTTTAGGCTTATTGGAATCGAATTTTCGCCAAATAGCTTCGGAATCGCGATGTATGCTTGAAATGGAGGTTGCTGGAATTCCTTGATCACCAGTGGCGTGAGGAATCCACTTGTCGGTGACTGGCTAGTGATGCACTGCCACCAATAGTCATGGATAGAGGCACTATTCACATAATATCGTAGATTGGAAGCTGCTGATCTTAATTATGTCGGTGGTGTCAACTCACTCTCCCTCAATTCATTAAACAATGCATCGGAAAACTTAAAGAACCAAACATCCTCTCTTTGTTTTTGGAATCTACAGACGTTCCCACGGGTCGAGATGGGTACCAAAATGCTTCTAATGTTCTAAGCTTCAAGTCGGTAGGTTTGTTAGGATTCATAGCCAGAATCAAAGCTAGCAGTTTGATTGGGGAGTGGACACTTTAGGACTTTTGGGCGGCGTGTACGGCTTCCTCTAGTGGTGATTTGTGACCAAACAAGTGCTAGTGAGGTCATCGGTGGATGGGCTGCCTCCTAGTGTCGGAAGTGACTTGAAACGATGATCGGAGATCAAGCTTTGGGGGTCCTCTCTCTCTCTCTCTGTGCATTCTCCCTCATTATTTTTCTATGTTCTTTTCCCTTCTCAACAAGCTGGATGATTAATTCTTCTTCTTTTTTTAAAATCAAATTTATTTTAGTTAATTCTTCTGTAAAAATAATTTTCTTACCTTAATTTATATATAATGAAAGTTTAATTAATATAAAACCATTCATAATTATAATAATAATAAGAATAATAATAATGATCTTAAACTTTAACTAATATAAAACCAATTCTTAAAAAATTTTCATAATAGCTAAATAAAATCTAATTAAGTATTTCATGAATAAATAAATAAAATGTTTTCTTATATTTTGAAATTTCAAAGAATAATATTTTGAATGAATAATTAACTTTTAAAATATTATTTTTTCATTAATTATTTCTTCTTAAGTCAACTTATAATAACCAATAAAATTTTAAATTAACTATTTTATAATTATATATTTTCTTTATATTAATTTCATATATTTGAACATTCAAATAAAAAATTATAATTAATAATTGTGAGCTTTGCCCAAGCACCGGCCCGGTCCGCTAGAGGGAATTGGGATGCTCATTCGGGTTTAGACTCATGATGGAACCTTTGGGTTCAAATTAGTTGATTTTAAAAATGATTTTAGGAGTCGCTACATTAATTTTATTTAATTGGAAAAATATTAAGAAAAAGACCCAAATTGACTCAAATTCGTTAATTTTTAATTAATTTGCCCAAGGATAGAAATCATTTGTCTTTGAATCAGGTTGAACTCAGGGACTAGGTTTTTTATTTTAAATAATCCAAATTTGGTTTTTAAATTTAATTTGACTTGAAAATTTGATTTCATGAATAACATTTATAAGATGATAATTATAGATACAATGCATGAATATGGCATAATATGAATGCATGAAAATTGATGAAATAATAAACATCCACAAATCAAGGAGAGTGTTCCCTCTAATCCTTAAAGATTTAGGGGAATCGCATGATCACTCCTTAATTCCAATTAAGATAATTACATTAATAAAAATGTGATGCCTTCTCTAGCCTTTATGGGATACTAGGAAGATCAAATATTCCCTTACAAATATCATAAAAAAGATCAAATATCTAAAGTGCCTATGTACTCCATTGAATAGGGATAAAAACCCACGTAGTTCGTTCCACGATTAAGTGGAGGGATTTATAGATTGATTAAAATGATTTTTTGGTTTAGGGATAGAATTTATGGAAAATACCTTGGATTTTGATGGGCAAGATGGAAAAGTGTTTTGCCGGACCGCAATTCCATTTTATCAGACCGGACAATTGGATTGATTAATGATTAAGGAAAAGGATTGGTGAGAGAATTAATTAATTAATTAAAAAAATTGGTGGATGAGTAAATATGATTTTTTTGATTTAATTTTTAAAAAAGGTAATTAATTAATTAAAAAGATTAATTAATTAATTAACTTGTGAGTGATTAAGCAAAGATTTTAAGAATATTTTTTTAGTTAATTAAAATAATTAATTAACTTGGTTTAGGTGAGAAAATTAATTAATTAAAATGATTAATTAATTAATTAGAGAGTGGATGCAGGGAGAAGAAGAGAAAAAGTTGATACATAGCAATCATATCAACTTTGTGGTGGTTTGAAATGAAAGATAAAGGGCCTATTTATAGGCAAAGGGAGATGAAGGTAGTTTAGGTATTAAAAATGTGAAAAGACAGGGAGGGGCAAGGCTAGAAGGGGCTGAAATTAGACTGAAATGGGTAAAAGGGTCATTTTCTACGTAGGTGGGGTCCGCTAGCTTCAGAAGGTTATAGAACCTTGTGCGGCGCCACGTCAGAGTATTGCGGCATGCCGCATATGGGGCATGCGGCACCGCACAAATATGAAGTGGCACTGCACGCCTTCCGTGTGGCACATCATATGGCATGCTAGCACATTTTTTGAGATCTCTTTCCTGTCAGTTTTCAAAGATTTCGAATCAGTTTTTGAGACTTTTGGATTAGTTTTTGGGAGTTATATAAGTTCAAAAATCTTATTGATCAGTATCAATAGGCTCAAAATTAATTTTAGAACATTTGAACAGTCAATCTGAGAGAGAATCTGGTCGATTTTGGAAAAATATTATCTGGTACAAAAGGTCTGGTCAGAGTAAGAAAGGCGTGGGTTGTGCCAAGAATACTTCGATCGGTTCTGAAGAGTTCAGAATTAATTTTAAAGGTGCTGAAAATGAGGGTTCACAGTTGCCCCCTCATCAAAGCTGTCTATCGGTTAGACGGTTTTGGTGAGAGTGAACTCGAAATTTCGGTAGATTTGAGTCCGGAAAATGATTTCGGTTGTGATGAGATAATTTTCATGAATTTTGAAACTTGATTCGTCTGCTTTCGAAGGACTGGTAGATTTTCAAGTTCATAATTTTCTTGTTCTTCTGATGTAAGAACTATATTTGGGCTAGAAAATAAACAAATGAGGTGTCTATGGATAGATAAAAATCTTAGGAGCTCGTAGGAACTTTCAGATTGTGATTCTAAATTAAAACTGGTTAAAAATTTATTTTTATGCAACTAAATAATTATAAAACACTTTTTACTATGCATTATTTCGTCTTCAATTGTGCTAAAAATCTATAAATACCACATTCACACTCACACACCCTTCACACCTCTCTCATTTCTCTCTTTGCTCAACGTGAGCCCTTCTTCTTCTTCTTCTTCTTCTTCTTCTTCTTTTTTTACATAATAATAATAATAGTAAGAATAATAAAAATAAAAATTTCCTTCTCTTTTTTTTTTTTTTTTTTTGACAACAATAATGATAATAATAATAAAATTTTCTTTTCTCTTTTTTTTTTTTACAGTTAACTATAATAATAATTAATTTTTTTAATTTTAATTTTTTTACATAATAATAATAATAATAATAATAATAATAATAATAATAATAATAAAAATAAAAATTTCCTTCTCTTTTTTTTTGACAACAATAATGATAATAATAATAAAATTTTATTTTCTCTTTTTTTTTTCAATTAACAATAATAATAATTAATTTTTTATTTTTTTTTAATTTTATTTTTTTTAACTTGTTTACTTACCTGCTTTCGTTGCTTGTCAGGATTGGCATCCGATCAAGATAGCATCCACATCCTGTCACGGAGCTACTTCCTCGAGGAGAACCTCTGCTTCTTCTACAAAGTTGGGGGCAGCAATATAAAGCACCTAGAGACAATCCGCATCCAACCCTCTTGTTACAAGATCCGGAAGATCACATGTCCTACGATGGTCAATTAGCAGTTAGTAGCCTTGCTTACTCTTTTTGAAAGCCAATTTTGTTCATTGCTTACATTCCATGTATGTAAATCATTCTATGCTTTTACTAGTTTACTGTAGGCACAGTCGATTAGGAACAAGGGCAGTCGTAGTAACCTTAGGGAGGTAATTAAGTGCGTCTCCCCTGGTAGTGTTGTTAGGGCCATGATGGAGCCCACCAGCTTTATTGACTTTCTAGGCATGCAAACCCCAAATCATTTGAATATCAACCTGATTAAGGCTCTAGCAGAGAGATGGTGGGATACCACGGACACCTTCCACTTTGCTTACAGGGAGCTGACTTGTATACTGCTCGATTTGCATTTGGTGTCTGGGATTCAGTTTGGGACTTGGCTTTCGATATATGCAATGACTGGAGACAAACATTCTCTGCTGATGAGATGCAGGCTCTTCTTGGTTTCGACCCACCTTGCAAGAGCACTCAAGTGAGGCGCACCTTACTGACAGATAAGGTAGAGTGGGCAACGATTGCCAGTGAGATTGTCCCAGATGTGGCTGTGGCTTGATTGTGTCTACTGATCATTATAGATTGCACTTTCTCCTATAGTTTGAGAGACACGATGGATCTTGATATGATGCAAATATGTATACCTAAACTAATCAATTAATAGTTAATTTTGTGTTTGAATGCATGAATTTTATTTTTAAAGTTGTGCCTTTAATATTGTTTTTAAGTGTTCTTTAAGTAATCTAGGTAACTCTCAAAGGATCAAGGGTTTTTTTCTTGAAAAGGAAGAAGTTTTGCAAGGATTAGCCAAGACAAGACCGGGCTGACTCATCCTAGGCTGTCACAGTTGTGAAAGTAGCCTTCTGTGCTGACTAGTGACAAAGTGTGCTGAATAGTGACAGCAGCCTGTGGTGCTGAGTCATCCCCCCCTGTGCTGAGTAGTTACAACACCCTTTTAAGGCACCCTTTCATTTTGACACCCTTTTCAAAGAGGCACTTCATGGGACACCTTGGGGCTTATAAATACTTAGATTTGGCTTCATTTTGGAGGGGAGATACTATTGTATTAGATAAGAAAAACTTACTTAA
Organism: Reutealis trisperma; assembly: GCA_947687605.1. Lineage (NCBI taxonomy): Eukaryota > Viridiplantae > Streptophyta > Magnoliopsida > Malpighiales > Euphorbiaceae > Reutealis > Reutealis trisperma. The sequence goes on along the minus strand of CANTUT010001654.1, from coordinate 139,960 downwards.
AATCATTGTAAACACCTTATTAGAATTAAGTACTTGGATCAAGTGTCCTTCCAAAAGGCACTTCCATTTCAAGAATTATGCAAGTCATTTCCTGAAGAATAAAGGAGTTTTCATTCATCAATCTTTCTTCCTTTCTTTTATTTTATTTTACTATTCAATAATGAATGCTTACATTATTTCTATGACATATTTTACCATGTACTTATTCTAATAGGTTGTTAGAATTGCAATGATGAATTAATTTTATGAACTACATTCTTAATATGCATGAATGATTTAGTTTCAATTGAGTGCTACATTGTGTTATGTATGCTTGATCATCATATATAACTTGTTAATCATTTTGTTCACAATGAGAGTTGGGATAACTTGGTGGAAATGCATTTGAAATTACTTAAAGGATAGGAAAGTACCTGGAGACAAGAAATCCACTTTGAGGGGTTAAAGAATTAGCATGGAACTTAATGGTTTTTATTTATCTCTACAATGTCGTGAGAATGCTTGTAGACTCTAAATGAAAATACCCTTAATTGACAATGAGAGTTGCTTTTAAGGACTGATGGTCATATTCTCCAATCATTGCATGTGTTTATATGTTGTTAACTTTTATAGTTCAAAATTAATTCTGAATTGTAATTCTATTATTCATTATTATTGTTATTAATTAAAGTAATAATAAAACTTTAGTATTTTAGATTAGACAGAATAAATCAATATCTTTTGTTTGTTGTTTGCCTATCCATCTTAGTAATTACCCGGTTAATATAAAATTGCTCCAAATTCCCTAGAGTTTGACGCCCTATTCACTCTGTACTTAGTCTTAGAGACTAAGGTATTAAATTTGACCCACATCAAATTTTGACGCTGTTGCCAGGGAATTTGATTAGAATTTTTATTAACTTAAGGTAGTGAAAAGTTGTTTTAGGTTTTTATTTATTTTATTTTCCAAAATTTTCATTCATAAAAAAAAAAAAAAAGAAAATTTAGACTGAGTTTGTGCTGAGTCGTGCCCATAGGACACGACTCGTGATAGAATCCATCCATGCCGAGTCGTGCCCTATGGTGTACAATTAATAGATTTTGAAATACTCAAAATTTTGAGTTTTTACACCAATTTTTCTTTTCTTTTCATTCCTAATTCAATTGTAATTTGTTTTATTCTTATTTTTGGTCAAAAACTAACTTATTCAACACTCTTTTCCCAAAACAAATCAATGAAAAGTTGTTTCTTTTCCAAAAAGAATCACACATCTTCCCAAAATATATGACTTTTCACATCACACTCTTGTATACCTATATAACCCTAACCCTTACAACAACATTCCCCTACCCTTTCTTTTCAGATTTTGAAAACACAAATCCTAATATTTAAATAATTCTTTCTTCTATTTAAACATCATCTTCTTCATTCATCATTCACACACTACATTATATTCACTCATAGTTGCAGAAATTTTCTATTTTTCTTCTTTATTTTCTAACTACAAGTAAGTATGGGCAAGACCAAAGGATCAACTTCTTCAAGACCTCAGGAAGAGTAACAAGAGGAAGACCTTGCATTAATGTATGAGTCCTCTTTCCCCATTCACTCACATGAAGAAGGAGCCAAGTTCTCTAAAATCAAACGTAGAGAAATTGTATCTTCTTACACATGATCTTGTTGGAAAGGGTTACATCACCCTATTTATAATTTAGATGAAGACTTCGATGATGATGTTCCACCACCTAGAGACCCACCACCACCAAGAGCCCAATTAACAGTTCAACTTGCATTGCCACCATCATCCTTTACTCAAGGAGAAGTAAGTGGCTCCACTCTTAGTGACCACCAACTTTTGGAGGAGATCTTGGTAAACCAAAGGAGCATGCAACGTCAACTTATCGCCTTGGAGGCTAGGAACTAAAGGATGGAGCGCACACAATATGGTATGGACTATAAATTGCGTAAGTTCTTTAGCTACTTCGAGTATGACATTCCTTTACCACCACTACCCGATGCTAAATGAGGTATGTTTTTCTTCCCTTCTCCATCATCTTTACTTTTCTTCACATTGGAGACAATGTGAATTTCAAGTATGGGGGAGGGATCGAATGATGAAGTTTGAAGCTTTCTATTTATTTTTGTTTTGATGTTTTATTTTGTTTTAATTTTTCATTTTCTGCATTTTAAATATATTTTGCATGTTTGTTGTTTTGTTTAGTTTAGTATTTTACAATTTGCATCAAGAATTTTTGTCCTTTTACTTGGGTTTCTCCATGTTATTATATCTTGATTAGGCTTTCTCATTCTATTTTCTAACTAATTTGATGATCATTTTTGATAAATGCCCAATTGGTAAAATTCTTAAGTCTTTTTTAGTATTTGTTAAGATTTTGTCTTTTTATCTCACTCTTATTGCTTCTAAAGATTTCTAATTATCTAGTCAATTTTCTAATTTTGCTTAATTGTCGAAATTGATATAAGTTAAGTCTTTGAATTTGCATGATTTAAGTTGCCTAAAGGAAACTATAGCCATAATACGAGTTATGCATTAGTCAATAATGGATGAGGATACTAAAAGAACTATATTTGTTTGCTAATAAAAAAAAATGCATATTGAGTAAGTTGTGTGCAAATGAGTTTGCTCCTTAGTTGCATTCAATTCGAAAGATATGTATGGTATGCCTATTAAATATGTATATTGAGTAAGTCGTGCGCGAATGAGTTTGCTCCTTAATTGCGTTTGATTTGAAAGATGTACCTTATTTAATTGCAATAAAAAAAAAAGAGAGAAGAATAAGCAAACTATGTGTCTAAAAATGCCATGAGACTTATTGCATTCTTGCGTGTGCTTTCTCTTGTCCCAAAGAAGGCTACTTGAATTTATTGAATTCTTGACTTAATGCATAGACATTTTGACTAGAAAAGCATGACTAGGTCCTTGACTAAATAATTGAATAACTTTGTTACCAATAGGGATGAGATAATTAGACAAAGCTCAAAATTTATGCTATAAGACTTGTCATCCTTTACCATTATTAGGCACTAAGAACTATATCATCAATATATTGGCCATATACTCCTTAAATAAATTTTGAAGATTGTTTAATCAAGATTGTTTCATAGTTATCTTGGAGAAACTAAGTAATTTCTTTGTTTCTTCCCTCTTTGTTCTTGCTTGAGGGCAAGCAAGGTTTAAGTATAGGGGAATTTGATATGATGCAAATATGTATACCTAAACTAATCAATTAATAGTTAATTTTGTGTTTGAATGCATGAATTTTATCTTTAAAGTGGTTTTTTTAATAATGTTTTTAAGTGTTCTTTAAGTAATCTAGATAACTCTCAAAGGATCAAGGGTTTTATGTTTGAAAAGGAAGAAGTTTTGCAAGGATTAGCCAAGACAAGACCATGCCCACTCGTCCCAGGCTGTCACGAGTTGTGATAGTAGCCTTCTGTGCTGACTAGTGATAGCAGCCTATGGTGCCGAGTCATCCTCCCCCTGTGTCGAGTAGTTACAACACCCTTTTAAGGCACCCTTTCATTTTGACACCCTTTTCAAAGAGGCACTTCATGGGACACCTTGGGGCTTATAAATACTTAGATTTGGCTTCATTTTGAAGGGGAGATACTATTGTATTAGATAAGAAAAACTTACTTAAAATCATTGTAAACACCTTATTAGAATTAAGTACTTGGATCAAGTGTCCTTCCAAAAGGCACTTCCACTTCAAGAATTGTGCAAGTCATTTCCTAAAGAATAAAGGAGTTTTCATTCATCAATCTTTCTTCCTTTCTTCTATTTTTATTTTACTATTTAATAATGAATGCTTGCATTATTTCTATGACATATTTTACCATGTACTTATTCTAATAGGTTGTTAGAATTGCAATGATGAATTAATTTTATGAACTACATTCTTAATATGCATGAATGATTTAGTTTCAATTGAGTGCTAAATTGTGTTACGTACGCTTGATCACCATATATAACTTGTTAATCATTTTGTTCACAATGAGAGTTGGGATAACTTGGTGGAAATGCAATTGAAATTACTTAAAGGATAGGAAAGTACCTGGAGACAAGAAATCCACTTTGAGGGGTTAAAGAATTGGCATGGAACTTAATGGTTTTTGTTTATCTCTACAATGTCATGAGAGTACTTGTAGACTCTAAATGAAAATACCCTTAATTGACAACAAGAGTTGCTTTTAAGGACTGATGGTCATATTCTCCAATCATTGCATGTGTTTATATGTTGTTAACTTTTATAGTTCAAAATTAATTCTGAATTGTAATTCTATTATTCATTATTATTGTTATTAATTAAAGTAATAATAAAACTTTAGTATTTTAGATTAGATAGAATAAATCAATATCTTTTGTTTGTTGTTTGCCTATCCATCTTAGTAATTACCCGGTTAATATAAAGTTGCTCTAAATTCCCTAGAGTTTGACATCCTACTCACTCTGTACTTAGTCTTAGAGACTAGGGTATTAAATTTGACCCACATCACATCTAAATATTGTGATCAGACAGAGTATGATTGGGGTGGTGCAGTGGTTAGTACTATGTACCATGATATAGTAAAGTTGTCTTGGGGGAATATCTTTTCTAGTGGCAGTACGACACTTATATGGGAGGTATGTTTCCCTACTCTGGCTTGTACTTTGATTTGTAACTTCGATGATTTTTGATTGTCTATTGCATGCAGCTTTGGGCATACAAGTACTTTGCTTTCCTAGCTCCTAGACTGATCAGACAGAGGTTGGGGGATTTTCTTGCTGGGAGGAGATGGGTGGAGTCTAATTAGGGTCCTGATTCCAGCAATCATAGTGTCTTGACACTCTGAGCCTTCTTTGACTATTTGATGGAGCCTGAGGTTTTTTACTCATTACTTCACCTTCTCTATTATTTTACCATTTAAACTATTTTGCTTATTGTACACTATGATAGATTTTGAGGCCTTTTGGAGAGTTACGATGCTTTGGTCTTGAGGGTGTGACTTTCGCCGAGCACATCTCTCGGAGGTAGCTCCTATTATGCTCGCCCTATTACTGATTATTCTACTTAGGCGAGAGAGGTACTTCCAAATCGTTGGTTCTTGGTGCATCCCCAAGCCCCTACCAGTGTATATGAGATATGGGTCAGCGATCTGTCCTTCCCCTATGCTTTCTAATGACGACGAAGGGTACATCCACCAATGCCCTGACCAAAGCTACCATGACTTTTATTATGATTTTTTAGTGCGTGAGATCACACTGAGAGGTCGTTCCTTCATTGGGTCTGCCCTCCTAAGGAAGCCAACCATCTAGGCTACTTTTGAGGTACCTGGAGGGAGCACTTTTAGAGGACCTGCTCCTAATACAAGTGGGGGTGCCAGGCTGAGCCCGAGTACTGGTGTAATAAACTAGGATACAAACTTCTACATCCCTGAGTAAATTTCATACTATGGGGCAGATGGCTCACTGAGGATGTCGCAGCTTCTTGATGTTGTTCGTCCAGACGTGCAAGACATTCCTAATGACATCGAGGTATGATCTTATCCTACATTCAAAAATGATCTTCATATAGAGTTAGCATTTATACTCACTTGTACCTAGAGTTCCTGACATCTTGTTTACAATAGGTACCTCAGGGTTTCATTCTTCTAACCTATAGAGTTTCTCGTAGGATGGAGGCCGCCCTCAGCGGGATGCTGACACATTTAGATATTTCTAATGCTTGTGAGGCCAGTGATGAGGATGCTTTTTAGAGATGTAGGAGAGGAGAGTGCCAGTGATTCAGTGACTGCGATGCTGACTTTGACTTTTCTTGTACTTTTCTTTTATGTAGCTTTCTCAGGTAGCTGTCACTCATTCCCCTTAGTGGGAAGTAGTATCCTTTCATGGGTGACACTTATGTAGGGATTTATTTATATGTTATGCTTATGTATGTTATGACTTTGTGAAATCTTCCAATGCTCCCTATCCTATCATACATGTTCATGTAATGGATGCATGTGGGTATCAAGCAAGAATGAATGAAATGTGATGTGTGCATGCTTTGACTTCCAACGGCTCCATTTTTTTTCATTTTCTTTTATATATATATATATATATATATATATATATATATATATATATATATATATATATATATATATATATATATATATATATATATATATATATATATATATCCATGATCCTGAGAAGATATTAATCTTCTAGGTTTTCTGCCCCAAGGAAGAAATAAAGATTATTCATCTTTTGCACCGAAGGGTACACGATCGCAATTCTAGCTTTACAGGATAAACGTCCGGGTGTCTCAAAGGGCCATGCAGTGTAGAGCACATACGGCACAGTGTTAGGCCTGTGTAGCGCTGCATAAGCTAAATGCAGTCAGCTGCAAAACTCGAATGCAGCATTGCACCAAGGTTTTGTGGCAGATCTGTTAGTTGCAGCTTTTCTGTACTTCCTACTGTTGACATTTTGAAGCTTATATATGGGCAGCTATTCAAAAGGTAGATTCCTCCATTTCTTTCAATTTGAGAGCCAAAACTCTACCCATCTGTTTACTTTCTCTTCTTTTTGCCGATTTTTTGCTCTTTCTTATTCTTTTTCACTTTTTTTTTCATATGGAGCCGTATTTCAGTCATTACATGCACATGTGCATGAGAAAACTTGACAAAGTAGATAAAATAAATTTGGGTAGGTGTGAGATTGCGGCGATGGTAGCATTGAGAGGTGTTCGGGTGGACTGGAATTTCTTACGAGCGTGTTTTCATTTTTGGGATCCAGTGGCTTGAGTTTTTTTGGCTTGGTGTGGGTATAGAGGTGCTCCCTACATTTGAGGAGTTCTGTGTCATACTTAGCAGTGATCCAGAGGTGGTCCTAGCAGTGCCTGAGTTCAGAGTTAGGCACTATAGAGTTTTTTAGGAATTTTTAGCTTTGTCGGAAGACACAACTAGTCAGATGGTGATAGAGGAGCAAGTGAATCTGACTGTCGTTATTGAAGAGTTTCATGATCCCAATGACCAGGGTAATGCAGGGATACAGAGGCTTAGGATGTGAGCCCTGGTTTTTTGCTTGATGGTCGAATATCTATTTCCCAGGTCCTTTGGTTAGGGAGATGCCAGAGTGGTGGGTTTAGTACTATATATGGAGCAGGGTCGCTCTATTATTAGGGTTGTATTGGTAGAGACACTATTGAGTCTCTATTGCTTTGTTCAGGGATTAGAGAGATGGACTATATCTCTAGTAGTCCTTTAGGTGAGAGAAAGAAATTTATTAGTTTTTTATCCTTTTTGGGATGAATATTTTGTGCATGCCTAAATTTTATTTTTAGTTTATTTTGCAGGTATGGTTGATGGACCACTTGAGAGTGGTTGCTGCTCTGGTCAGAAGTCCGTATACAGCCATCCAATATCAGATACGGCCTGTCCTGGTGAGGCGAGGATCAATCTGGGAGTGGATTGGATGGCTATTAAAGCTTGGCCCAGAGGACATACTCTGGCATTGCCCATGGTACGGGATTAGGTCTTTCATGACGATGAGCCATGGATACCAGGTGGTTTGTTTGCTCGGTCTAGAGTGGACATCATTCTACCAGGGTACAAGAGTCTTGAGGTAGATAGGCTAGACTTAGGATGTGCCCCTAGTTGTACCCTTTTTAGAGTCTGCATAGATTACAGCTCCCATCGCTAGAGCCATTAGAGGAGGATGGATAAGTATTTTTCATGCAGTGAGACCAGAGGTTGATTTTAGCACTACATAGAGATACTGTAGTTGGTTGATTGAGATCGTCTGGCTAATTGAGAGAGAGCACTAGGCTACATTACTCAGGGAGACTAAGGGTGACGAGGTGGAAGAGGCAGTTGCCAGAGTTACTAGCGACCCGAAGACTGTTGCCAGGATAAGAGAGGTGACTGGACCTGAGAGAGAGAGTGGTGACCGGACCTGAGACTGAAGGTGACCGGACCTGATGGGGTTAAGTTTGAAGCCTCCAATCTATGGAAATTAGCTACTTTCAATGGACATACATTCAAAGCAAACCCATTATCTACTAACATCATTGGCATAGTTTTGCTTTGGGTCATCACTATGATGTAAAGAGCATGGTTATGGATTCCTTCTTCGTAAGGGATGTCATGATTACTGAAAGAAATGGTTATAGACTTGGTAGTGTTGGTTAAAGACGCTATGAGGGTCTTAAGTGAGATATCAATAGGAGCCTAACATTGGTTCAAGGCCTTATAAAGAGCTAGGCGATGAGAGTAAAAGGACTGGATGAGGCTCTATATTGATATGTTTGCTTAGGTTTTCTTCAATTGCTTAAGAATGGGGTCCTCCTTAGGTTCATTATTGGGTTTTAATTTTTTAGCAGGAGGAGGGATGGCATGACTTACTGGGCTTGAATCTGTGGGCTGTGGAGGTGGTGGGAGAACTCTTCCACTCTGAGTGATTGTGTCGACTTCAATGATGAAGTCATTTAGATCAAGAACGCAATAATAACTTGAAGTAGGGTAGATGAGGGAGAGAGGATCAAATCTCAATTCATCAGAAGAAATAAATTTGACATTGGCCTAGTGGTTAGGCAAAGGATTTATGGTGATGTTGGGTTTAGCCCTCGTAGCAATGATGTCTTCACTGTCTATTAGGTCTTAGATTCGATGCCTCAGAGCTTTACAAGCATCTGTTTTATGCTCAGGTCTTTGGTGATAATCACATCGCTTGTTAGCATTATAGTTCTTGGGCAAAGGGTTTGGGGGTGGTCTTGGCTCTAAGGGTTTAACGAGTTGTGCTTCTAGGGCCTTCTTGTAGATAACACTCAGAGGCATTCGTAATTCCGAGAAACTTCTTCTTTCCAATCTTATTGGTTGATGGTAGGAGATGATGTTGACTTCTTCTTCCTTCTAAGGGGCAGAGTTAAAGGTGAAATTAGTGTTCTTACCATATCTTGAACCCGAGGGTTCATCGTTAATTTGGCCAGATTGAATCAAATCCTCAATTTTAGAAGCTATAGTAATGGGAGCCTTGAAGTCTAGGAGATACTGGGTTTGCAAGTGAACTTGATACTAGGGGAGGAGATTCTTCACAATAATGTTGATTTGTTCTTCCTTAAATGGACGGTTTACCATTTGAGCAGCTTTTGCCCTCTGACTTGTAAGGAACGCAATGAAGGACTCTCTTTGCCCTTGTTTAGTGGTTTCTAAATCTCGTCAAGTGATATCCACCTCAATATTATAATGGTATTGCTTGACAAAAGCATTGTAGATGTGATCCCAAGTTTTCTTATGATTTTGGTCCAGATCTAATAACCACTTAACAGCAGTTCCAGTTAACGACTGTTGGAATAATTGAGCAAGGAGCTCATCATCCATACCAAAGGGTCTCATGGCACCCATGTACATCTTAAGGTGGGTCTTAGGGCAAGTGGTACCATTAAATTTGTCCATCACAAGCATTTTGAATTTGGGCAGAACCCTGGCATTTGGGAAGAGAGTATAGGAATCAACATCTATCATGTCCTCATGCCTCTTGATATTTTTGATAGATCGTTCTAGGGTTTCAAACTTCTCCATTAGTCTTTTGGCTTTAGGAAAGCTGGAGAAATCCCCATTTTGAAAAGGATTCGCAGTGGGAGTAAGAGCAGCGGCATTCATATCCAAAGGAGGAGAGGTAGGTGTTTTGGGGGCTTTCCCTTTATTAGTGAGATCGATAATGGGGGTAGTGAAAGTGGGGGCATGGCTGGTCTAGACTTGGGTGGAAGTAGGTTGAGTAGGACGAGGAGCGATGGTGGCATTAGTCATTTCCTTGACTTCATTGATGATGGACTAGCATTAGGAATTGAGGGCATTAGCGAAAGTAGCAGACTGGGCATTGAGACCGTTGGTGAGGGTGTCAGCTTAGACCTTTTGGGCGGTGGTGAGTGTAGTTTGAAAAGTTTCCTCTTGTTTTTTAAGGAGATTGATGAAAAAGGTGCTCATTGCATCTTGGTCAAAGGGGCTATATGTGTTGGCCATTGGTACCTTGAAATTGAAAATAGATAGAAAATGGGGTAAGAAAATAGAATTATGAAGGAAGAAAAAAGGCATCAATATAAAGGTGTGTTGGGAAAAGGATTCCCTCCATAGGGTTGGTCATCGAGTTTACATGTTGACAGGGTAAGTGTGTGAGGTATTTAGGGTAACGGACCATCGGTTTGAGGTTTTGAGGTTTTACTTTGTCGAGTTTCTCATGTTTATGTATGCATGGTGATGTCATGATGCATGCCAAAAAGATTTCATGAGCATATGTACAGGTGTCTTGTTCGTATTAAAATAACCTATCCAAAAGCGACCTGCAAGTATATGGGGCAATTGTAGTATATTGAAAACACCCAAGGTCATATCTCTTAAGGAATTGTAAATGAAAATATTTGTCTCAATTTAAAGAAAATTAAATGAAAAGAATTTGAATGATTTAAAAAAAAAGAAATATTTGCAAAACAGGAAATTAAAAATAAATGTGGATTAAAATGCAATAGGTTTTAAAATAATGAATGAATGATACCTAGGCTTTGTATTCAATTTATCAATCCTATATGTTCATGAATATAACCAATTGATTACTCTAAAGCCTTAGTTTCTAACATTTCAAAGAATAAAAATTAATCTATTAGCAATGGCATTCATAGAAATCATTCTATCAAATCATATATGAAAAACTAAAGCATAATCTTAAAACTTATATTTCTAATTCATTTTAAGATCCTAAAGGAATGAAAAACTAAAGCATAATCTTCAACTCTCATTCCTTCGTTCAAAACCTAAGTCAAACAATCAATCAATTCAATTAGGAATAATAAAAATAATCAAAAGGGATTATATTCAATTTCATATTATGAACACATCATACAAACCTTAGACAAGGATGAAATTAGCTCACGAAAAATAAAAAAATCATCATAATCTTATTATAATCAAAAGAATTTATCAAATCAATTCTATCAATTCAATAATCCAAAATAATTATAAATAAGAATTAAACCACGCTAATCAATCTATTTTATCCTATTCAATCTCTTGAATCTTCACAAAGAAATTCCCAAGAACAAAATTCTCCTCTACGTGTTGAAATCTAAAAACTAAAATAAAATTAAGAAAAGAGAAAAATTGGAAGAGAAGATATTCTTCAAAAAAATTCCCTAACATTCAGAAAAAATTCAAGATTCCTCTTCCTCTAGATGGCCCTATTTAAATTAACCAAACTTCTTCTTTTGTTCCTCCTATCCTAAAATAATTTAGGAATGAAAATCCTACAAAATCTTGGATAATCTTCCAAATAAGCTCAGAGGTGATGCAGCGGGTGCTGGGATCGGTAGCTAGGTGCCAGGACAAGCAGGCAGCAGGAAGCAAGCTGCTGCGGGGCACTGGGGAGCTGCCATGGATGCCGGGGATTTGTGGGCTGTAGGAGGCAAGTTGCTACGTGGCACTAGGATTTGCTGCGTGGCACTGGGATTTCATTTATACCGTAATGACATTCCTCCTGCCATGTCGTGCAATGTTTCGCTGAATTTTTCGATTTAGCCCAAGTCTCTTCCATTTTTTTCAATTATTAATGCAACTGAAAATAACTTAACAAACACATTAAAAGCATCATAAAATAAACTATAAATTAACAATTAAAAGAACTAAAAATAAGATAAAATTATGACAAAACAACTACCCCAAACTTAGAAATTTGCTTGTCCTCAAGCAATAATTATGGCATAAAATAAGAACTTAACAATCATCAAGCAATCTAAATACTCATAAAGCAACAACCTTAGCAAAAACACTTCAAATGTATGCACAAGTTTTCTTTTCTAAGGAATTAGTTATCTCTAAACAAAGCTAACATGATAGACCACATACTCAAATAAGTGTTTCTCTCAAGTTGCAAAGAATGATTGCTCAAAACCAAAATTGAAGGCAAGCTACCATAAACTTGCATATTAATCTAATCTCCACCACTAATTTAATTCAAGGCATCAATCAAAAGGTCTTTCATTTGGTTGTAATGGGGCTTAGGGTAGTAATAGGAAAAAGGGAAAAATAAGTTTATCATTGAGTTATTGAGCATTCAAAGACCAAATAACAACTTGCAACACTCAAAGACACACTATTTCCCAATTTCTTCATAAACTCATTGCAAAATCTTTCCATATTCTATATAACCACACTTGCAATGCAATTCACATGTTCAAAGAGTAATAGACTTCATTAGAAACTTTTTTTTTTATTAGGATCCCTTTTATTATTATTATTATTATTATTTTGCAAAATGAAGTCTATAATATCATGATATACACAAGAACATGTTTTTCCAGGCAATATGTTCTCTCACCCCACACGTAAAAACTTTGCTTGACCTCAAGCAATATCAACACACTCAACTTTCAAGAAAATGATTTCCAAATGCTTAAAAACCTTAATGAGGGACAAAACAAATGAAAATTACAGTGAAAGGACAAGTTAAATTATGTGTTTCCAAAGAAAAAGTCAAGGCTCAAAGTGGCTCACTAAAAGAAATAAACATTCAAGGTTGGTCATTAAAGCTAAAGGGTGAAACCTAATGCCTTAATCATTTTAATGCCTGAATTGAAATTAACATGTGGTCTCAAAAAGTATACCTAAGCAAGCTCTAGAGATGCACAATCAACATGGTACACACAATATTACAATAAAGAAAAAGTGTTTAGGCTCAAATATTCTCCCAATGGTAAGGTAAAGTCTATCATGTTTTGCAATGAAATAGAGACAAACCAAAACATTTTAAGATCATAACAAGTGCAAAACCTTTGAAACATTCAAACTTGAGATTGCTAGCAAAATTTTCCTCAAATCATAAGACAATTTATTTAATCCATCAATTATGCCATATCATCAACACAAACGACAAAACAACTTTCATAGATAAGACTAGGTAAAACACAAAATCAGAATTTTAAAAACATAATTTTAAAGACAATGATGGGCTGCCTCCCATCGAGTGCTTCTTTAACATCGTTTTAGCTGGACGTTTTTGAAGACATTAAGGAACCTTAAATTCCTTAAATTTTTCCATTCCCTTAAAATGTGGTTTAAGTCTCTGACCATTGACTCTAAAAATTTTATCTCTATGAAAGTTAAACAAATCTACTGCTCCAGAGGGATGTACCACATTCACAATAAAAGGACCACTCTAGTGGGGTTTAGATTTACCTGGATCATGACGCCACCACGAGTCATAGAGTAGTACTTTCATACCTGGTTCAAGAGACTTTTGGACATGGCTTTTATCACGAAGAGGTTTGGCCTATTCTTTGAACATTTTAGAGCTCCCATACACTTCTTTCTTGAGCTCAACCAACTTAGACACCTGCAGCATTTTTTTTTATCATAGGATTCCTGCAAGAAACATCTTTGACAGCAGAATTAAAGGATTCAATAAATGAGCATTCTTCAATAAGTGATGTGGTAGGAATAGATAATCTATTAAAAATGGAAAATTCAACAGTTTGGCCCAAAACAGTCATAGTCAATTTCCCATTTTTAACATCAATCAAAGTATTAGTAGTTGCTATAAAAGTTCTACCCAACAAGAGATGCAATTCTAACCCATTAGACAACTCATCTCTCATATCTAACACCATAAAATCAGCAGGCACTATTGTGAACCCTCATTTTAGCACCTTCAAAATTAACATTAATTTCTCCAAAGCTGGCTGGAGCAGTCTGGGCATAATCAGATGCCTTTCCATCCCCGATCGGACCTTTTGTATCAGACATCCCTTTTTTGGAACTGACCAAAATCTACCTCAAGACTGACTGTCAAAATATCCTAAAATTAATTTTGATCTTAATGACACTGACTGTTAATTTTTCTGAGCTCTATAACTCCCAGAAACTGACCTGGAAGTCTCAAAAATTGACCCGAAAATTCTCGAAAAGCGGGTTGTTAAGAAAAATCTTTGGATGCGTGCCGCGCCACGTGGCGTGCCACACGAGAGCCTTGTGGCACTGCATCAGGTCTGTGCGGTACCGCAAGGCTCATTTGCGGCACGCCCCAAAGGCCTGATGCGGCGCTGCACAGACCTAGTGTGGCGCCGCACCAGGGCATGCCTTCTCTGCTCCAATGGGGCCCACACACGTAAAATGACCTTTTTACCCTCTTTGTCCAGTTATCAGTCATTTTCTAACCCTATCCTTTTGGTTTTTTCACATTTCTATTACTTAAACTACCCTCTACCCATTTGCCTATAAATAGGCTCCCATTCCCTCATTGTGACACACACCAAAGGTTGATATTGATAGCTATCTATCAACCTTCTTTCTTCTTCCCCCTCCATCTACTCTCTAATTAATTAATTAATCATTTTAATTAATTAATTTTTCCACCCAAGCCTAGTTAATTAATCTTTTTAATTAACTAAAAAAAATCTTTTTATTTACAAAATAATTAATTAATTAATCCTTTTAATTAATTAATTACCTTTTTAAATTAATTAAATCAAGAAAGAAAATCTTTTTTTCAATTAATTAATTAATCATTTTAATTAATTACCCTTTTTTTAAAAATTAAATTAAAAATCTCCTTTTTAACTCAATTACTATTTTTAATTAATTAATTAATCATTTTAATTAATTAGTTCACTCACCCATCACTTTTTTTTATCATCCATCAACTCGTTTTGTCCAGTCCGATAAAATGGAACTTCGGTCTGGCAAAACACTTTTTCCAACTCATCCGTCAAAATTCAAGGTATTTTAATCAAACTTGTTCTCCAAACCCCAAAAATCATTTCTTAAATCCCTCCACTTAACCGTGGAGCAAATTACGTGGGTTTTGATCCCCATTCAAACAGGGTACGTAGGCACATTTGGAATTTAAGTCCAAATCTCAAATCCAATTTTCTTTTAAATTGAGCATTCTTTTTCTTGTTTTCCTTTTGTAAGTCAATTATCTTTTTACAATATGTGTAAGGGAATTTGTGGCCTTCCTAGAATCCGATAAGGGCTAGAGAGGGCATCCCATCTTTTTTTATGTAATTATCTTAATTAAGGAGCGATCATGTGGTTCCCCCAAATCTTTAAAGATTGGAGGAAACACTCTCCTTTATCTGTGAATGTTTATTGTTCCATTATTTTTTGCACGCATTCATCTTATTTCATGTTCATGCATTCTATTATTAATGTCATTCATGAAATTAATTTTTAAGTCAAATTAAACTTAAAGAGCCAAATTTAGATTATTTTAAAACCAAAAACCTAATCCCTGAACTCAACCTGGTTTGAAGGCTAGTGATTTTTATCCTTGGGCAAATTAATTGCAAAATTAATAAATTGGAGTCACTAGGTTTTTCCTTAATTTTCCCATATAAAAATAAATTAGGGTGGTGACTCCCAAAAATCATTTTTCAAAACCAAATCTGAACCCGAGGGTTCCATCGTGAGTCCAAACCCGAATGAGCATCCCGGTTCCCTCTAGCGGACCGGGCCGGTGCTCGAGTAAGGCCTCACAGCTGGCGACTCCACTGGGGACTGGTTGCCACCCTTTTTAATAAAAAGGAAGATAAGAGGATTACTATTTGGTTAAGGAAAATTTTTCCAAAATAATCTCCTTTTGGCTCATTAAGTATAATTTGACTTTCATGCATCATTTTGCATAATAAAGGCTCTTTGCCTAAACCTTAGTTTTAGGGAAACTTTTTGGATGGCAAGTAGCATTGGCTCGACAACTCTCTTTGAGTATGTTGGGAGATAGCGAAAGCATTCCACCCCGCGAAGAATCCCCGATCATTTCGGTGGTGTAACGAGCAGTCAGTATTGTTAGACCCACGCGAGGCTCCTTGCCTCATATGTGGTTAGGTATATCGATGCTGTAGTGGGACGGGGACCCTTAAATCGAACCACCCTTCACCATTGTGCATATAGTCGCCTTATCCTTTGACTTTAGGTTCCATGTACCATAATAATCAATATTTTCGCATGTTCATGAAACCTTTTTGGCATGCATCACGACATGATCATGCATACATGAGAAAACTCGACAAGGTAAACCCACAAACACTTCAAAGACCCAAACTGGTAGTCCGTTACCCTAGAGACACCTCACAAACTCAACCTGTCAATATGTAAACCTGGTAACCAACCATGTGGAGGGAATCCTTTTCCCAACACACCTTCACATTCATGCCATTCTTTCTTTATAATTCCATTTTTTTTTACTGTCTATTTTCTGTTTTAAGGTATCGATGGCTCACCCTTTTGACCAAGACACAATGGGCTCCTTTTTCACCAATCTCCTTAAGAAGCAAGAGGAAGCTTTTCAAAATACACTCACCACCGCCCTTAAAACCCAAGCTGACACCTTCACCAACGCCCTCAACACCCAGCGTCAATCAATCATCAATGAGGTGATGCTCCTATCGCTCCTCCTCCTGTTTAGCACAACTCCACCTAAGTCGGGACCAGCCATGCCCCCACTTTTACTACTCCCATTATCAACCTCACTGATAAGGGAAAAGCTCTGGAGACGCCCACCTCTCCTCCTTTGGATATGAATGCCACCGCTCCCACTCCCACTGCGAATCCTTTTCAAAGTGGGGATTTTTCCAGCTTCCCCGAAGCCAAAAAACTGATGGAAAAATTTGAGACTTTAGAACGATCCATCAAGAATATTAAAAAGTATGAGGACATTATCGATGTCGACTCTCTTGCTCTTTTCCCGAACGCCAGGGTTCCACCCAAGTTCAAGATGCCCGTGATGGACAAATTTAACGGCACCACTTGCCCTAAGACCTACCTGAAAATGTATGTGGGTACCATGAGACCCTTTGGTGTGGATGATGAGCTCCTTGCTCAATTATTCCAACAGTCATTAATCGAAACTGCCGTTAAGTGGTTGTTAGATCTGGACAAAAAATCATAACAAGACTTGGGATGATATCTGCAATGCTTTCGTCAAACAATATCATTATAACATTGAGCTAGATGTCACTCGATGAGACCTAGAAACCACTAAACAGAATCAAAGAGAATCCTTCACTGCGTTCCTTATAAGGTGGAGGGCAAAGGCGGCGCAAATGGTGAATCGCCCATCTGAAGAGGAACAAATTGACATCATTGTGAAAAACCTCCTCCCACAATACCAAGTTCACTTGCAAACCCAGTATCTCCCAGACTTTAAGGCCCTCATTGCTATAGCCTCTAAAATCGAAGATCTGATTCAGACTGGCCAAATAAAAATGAATCCTCAAATTTGAGATACCGCAAGAACACCAATTTCACCTCCAACACCACTCATTCTGTGCCTCAGAAGGGAGGAGAAATTAATGCTGTCTCTTACCATCAACCCATGAGGTTAGAAAAAAGGAGCTTTTCTGAATTGGGAATGCCTCTAAGCACTGTCTATAAAAAGGCTCTGGAAGCCCACCTTGTCAAGCCCTTAGAACCAAGACTGCCCCCAAATCTTTTGCCCAAGAACTATAATGCCAACGAACGATGTGATTATCATCAAGGGCCTGGGCATAAAATGGATGTTTGCAAGGCTCTAAGGCATCGAATCCAAGACCTAATAGATAGTGGGGATATCATTGCCCCAAGAGCTAAACCTAACATCACCACTAATCCATTGCCTAACCACCGGGCGAATGTCAACCTCATTTCTTCTGACGAACCTGGAATTGATCCTCTCTTCCTCATCTACCCCATTTCGGGTTATTGTTGCGTGCTTGATTTAAATGACTTTGTCACCGAAGTTGATGCAATTACTCGAAGTGGAAGAGTCCTGCCTCCGCCTCCACAACCCGTAGATTCAAACCTGATGGGTCATACAATTCCCCCTCCAGCTGAAAAATTGATACCCCATAATGAACCGGAGGAAGATCCCATTCTCAAGCAGTTAAAGAAAACCCAAGCAAACATATCGATATGGAGTCTCATCCAGTCCTCTTACCCTCATCGCTAAGCTCTTTGCAAGGCTTTGAATCAATGTCAGGCTCCCGTCGACATCTCACCAGAGACCCTTGTGGCATCTTTAACCAACACTGTTAAGTCCATGACCATTTCCTTCAGTGATCACGACATCCCTCATGGAGGTGAAAACCACAACCATGCTCTCTACATCATGGTAATGACCCGAGACAAGACTGTGCCCATGGTACTAGTAGATAATGGGTCCACCTTGAATGTATGTCCACTAAAGGTGGCCAACTATCTAGGATTAGAAGCTTCAGATTTCATCCCATCAGACCAAGTGGTGAGAGCATATGACAACACTAAGAGGGAGGTTTTGGGTGTGGTGAATCTTAATGTCACGATTGGACCAGTGACGATGCCCATCCCATTTCAGGTGATTGACGTCCCGGCATGTTTCAATCTCTTACTTGGTAGACCATGGATTCATCAAGTGAAGGCAGTTCCCTCCTCCTTACACCAGAAGTTAAAATTTCCCCATGGTATGAATATCATAACTGTCCAAGCTGATGAACATGGGAAGAGTGACATCCCAAGATCTGTACCCATACTGGAAATCAAGCCCGAGCCGTCTGCCATTCCTCTATCTAGTTTTTCATTTGATACTATCTAGTTCATTCAAGGGGAAGGTAAAGAGTTTGTTCCTTTCGATTTTGATCCATATAGTAATGTGGCACTAGCTAACATGATGAAGAAAATGGATTATTTTCCAGGATTAGGACTTGGAAAGAACCAGCAAGGGGTCACCCGATTTCCCAAATATCCCAATGCCACTCCTCCTTTCAGCCTTGGCTATGCGCCCAAACCTAAAGATATTGCAGAATTGGAGGAAAAAGCCAAACTGAGGGTTGAGGCCAAAAGGCAAGGTGAGACTTTTGATTAGCCTATGGGCCCTTATTTCAAGACTCTTAATGGGTATTTTGTGAAAAAAGGAGAAGATTTTCCTTACTGTGGCTTTCCTGAGCCATGGTTCTGCCCCATTTCTAAGAAACTGATTCTTGGTTTTGAAATCTTCTTTGATATCAGGCTCAACCTAGAGGAGTGCGAGCCTATCTACCAATTGGAGGAGGATTGGGAAGCAAGCATGGAGCCCTCTCTTTTTGAGAGCATCCACATGATCACTTATCACCAAGAACTTGACCCCATCAAGCTTGTCCAACCATCTCAAGCACCGCTGAATAACTGGTATTTCGAGAAGAGCACCAGTCCTATTTTATCCGAGTCTTCCGAGTCCATGTCAGAGTCTGAGTCCCTTGAATATGAGTTTGTGGAGACTTTTCAGTCCTTTTTGTCTAATTGTGTAACTCATCCCCCTAGTCTTTCCTTTTAAAATGATGTAATCCATGATGATGGGATCTTTGTTTTCAATGAAATGAAAAAGTTTTCTGCCTACTTTCTTGACTGTCTATGCTATACTTCATCTGACTCATCATTAAATGAGAAATCTAAAAAAGAAAATAAAAAAAATGAAAAAGGCAAAGAACCAGTCAATTATGGCACAGAGGAGAATCCAAAAATTACATACATTTCATCTGTATATTTTGACACACAGGCATTAGCTGAAAAAGTACGTGAGTTCATGGACTGTTTTGCATGGGAACCCAAGGACATGGTGGGGGTAGATCCAAGCATAGTAATTCACAAGATCTCGACTTATGAGCACATGAAGCCTGTAAAGCAGAAGTTGAGAAGGATGAAGACAGAATGGTCTCTGAAAATCAAAGAGGAGGTTGCCAAGTTACTAGATAATGGGTTTATCGAACCCATCACCTATCCCTCATGGTTAGCCAACATAGTGCCTGTCCCTAAGAAAGATGGGAAAGTCTGAATGTGCATTGATTACAGAGATCTCAACAAAGCTTGCCCGAAGGATGATTTCCCTTTGCTGCATATCGATTTACTTATGGATCGCATGGCTGGTGCATTGGTGGTCTCCTTGACTGACCTTTATATGGGCTACAATCAGATCCAAGTCTATACTCCGGATAAGGAAAATACATCCTTTGTGACAGAATAGGGCACCTATTGCTATCTAATAATGCCTTTTGGTTTGAAGAATGCTGGGGCAACTTATCAACGGATGGCCATTACTATATTTCACGACATGATGCATAAGGATGTCGAGGTATACGTGGACGACATGGTCATAAAATCTAAAACTCCTGAAGGTCACTTTGATGCTCTGGACCAGTTCTTCACTAGGCTCAGGCAATATAATCTCAAGTTGAACCCAGTTAAGTGCCTTTTTGTAGCCTCTTCGGGTGTATTCTTGGGACACTTAGTAAGCCAAAGAGGTATAGAGGTGGATCCAGCAAAGTCAAAAGCAATTATAGAGATGCCTCCCTCTAAAACTGAAAAGGAGATTAGAGGTTTTCTAGGTCATCTACAGTATATCAGTTGCTTTGTTGAACAACTGGCAGACACATGTGGACCAATCTTCAAACTATTGAGGGAAGGAGCCCCTAAACAATGGAACGAAGAATGCCAAAAGGCCTTTGACAAGATCAAGGACTACCTCCTGAACCCGCCAATATTGCAACCCCCAAGGCAAGGTTAGCCATTATTGCTTTACTTATCGGTAACTTCAGAAGCCATAGGGGCAATGCTTGCTCAGAATGCTCCAGATTCACATAGAGAGAATGCCATTTACTACCTGAGTAAACGTATGTTGGCTCATGAGCTTAAGTACAATCAGATTGAGCGGTTGTGCTTAGCCTTAGTTTGGGTATGTCACAAACTTCAGCACTACCTATGCTCATACATAACCCATGTGCTAGCTGACAAGAGCCCCTTGAAATTTCTTATGGAGAGGCTGGTTCTTGACAGCAAGATGGCGCGATGGATGGCGATTCTTGCAGCAGTTGACCTAAAGTATGTCCCGAGAAAAATAGTTAAAGGAAGCATAATTGCTGATCAACTGGCTGCTGCCCCTGTGGGGGAAGAAATGTTTGAGCCTGAGTTCCCAAACAAAGATATCTTGATCATAGATCCCGAGGTATGGAAGTTATTCTTTGACGGCGCCTCAAATAGTAAAGGTTATGGAGCCGGTGTAGTTCTAGTTACTCCTAAAGGAGATCATTTGCCTATGGCGATTAAGCTAGCCTTTGAGGTAACCAACAATGAAGCAGAATATGAGGCATGCATAGCTGGTTTAGAGGTGGCCATTAACATGAGGATAGACTATTTGGAGGTTTATGGCAATTTTAACCTCATTGTTTCCCAAGCACTGGGTAAGTGGAAGATTAGAGAAGAGCGTTTGGTTCCTTACCATCAACGCTTGAATGACTTGGCCAAAAGTTTCCATGAACTTTCTTTCCACTACTTGCCGAGGGCAAAGAATCAGTTCGCTAATGCTCTAGCCACCTTGGCCTCGATGATCGATATGAGCGATAATGAGATACATAGGCCTGTTGTTATCGAAGTAAAACGGCAACTTGGATATCATACCTTGTGCATGAATCTCTAGTTGGCTGACACTAAACCCTGGTTTTGGGACATCCTCAATTACATCCAGAATGGTAAGTATCCAGAAGGAGCCTCAAAAGCAGACTGGAGAACTCTAACACAACTGTTCGCTGGCTTTATACCAAATGGAGGTGTGCTATATAAGAGAGCCTGGGACAACATCCACCTGCGATGCGTGACCGAAGAAGAAGCCCAACAAATCATAGAATGGATCCATGGCGGAGAGGAAGGCCCACATATGAATAGTGTAGCCTTGGCACGAAAGATAGCAAACCTAGGCTACTTTTGGTTGACCATGAATGAGGATTGCGCAAAGTATGTACAGAGATGTCATAAGTGTCAGATCTTTGCCAAACTCCAACATCGACCCCCTGTCCCTCTAAATCCAGTAGCAACACCATAGCCTTTTGCTACATGGAGTATAGATGTCATTGGGCGAATTTTCCTAAAGTCCTCCAGTGGGCATGAATACATTCTGGTGGCCATAGACTACTTTACAAAATGGATTGAAGCGGCACCATATCAGGTCCTAAACGCAAAGAAGGTGGCACACTTCATCCAAACCAATATCCTTTATCGGTTTAGAACCCCCTTCAAAATCATCACGGACAACGGCTCTCACTTTCAAAAGGAGGTAGTCCGTCTTCTCTTGACAAAGAAGATCCAGCATCACCGCTCCTCTCCTTATCGACCACAGACCAGTGGCGCAGTTGAGGCAACCAACAAAACTAAGAAGAACATCTTGCAGAAGGTTATCGAAAAGCACAGAGACTGGCACGAGCGACTACCTGTTGCCTTGTGGGGATACAGAACTACCATTCGTACTCCGATAGGGGCAACCCCATATGCCTTGGTTTATGGAATGGAGGCTGTTCTTCCCATTGAGATGCAGATCCAGTCTGCCAGGGTAATTAGGGAAAGCCAATTGAGTGAAGCCGATTGGATCAAAGGATATCATGAACAACTAAATGTTATCAATGAGAAAAGGATGGATGCCTTGTACAGGATCCAAGGCTACCAATAGAAACTAGCCTGACACTTCAACAAGAAGGTAAAAGACAAGGGTCTAGAAGAAGGAAATTTAGTTCTGAAGAAGAAAATTAAGTTCTGAAGGAGATTAGGGCCCTAGTTCATGACCCAAGGGGAAAGTTCAGGCCAAACTGGGCTGGGCCATATGTACTGAAGAAGATTTTATTTGGCAGAGGCGCCATTCTTGCAGATGTAGATGGAAACGAGTTCTCTAATCCCTGCAATTTGGATCAGCTAAAAAGATATTTTGTTTGAACTCGCATCATTCCTATCTGTTTTCCTACATAAGGCAATGTAATCAGAACTAAGTGGACCTGATTCTCCTGAAAAAAAAGAAGAAAAATCAAATCAATGTAAGGGATACATAGGCAGCCCGACTCGGGTGCGGTCCAAAGCATAATATAAAGATATTCTGTTTGCATCACCATCTCATCTCCTCTGTGCCTAATGAAACATTTGGTATTTTTGTCTGAAAATATATATATATATATATATATATATATATATATATATATATATATATATATATATATATATATATATATATATATATATATATATATATATATATATAATAATAAAATAAAAATAGGGCTCGCTAAGTTGAAAACCCGCGAGGGCAGCTTAGGCAAAAGTTAGAGCAAAATAACAATAAAAATATCTCATATAATGATGATTAGATTTTACAAAAAACATATAATCCATCATCACAAAAAGGACAACTTTTATTTGTACCTACAGCTTGTCCTGTGGTTTTGTCAGCTTGCAGGAGTGTATAAAAAAGAAACCTGTAGCTCGTGTCGGAACAACGACCAAAAATAGCCAGACAACCAACTCTACCTAGGTGACCTGCCTCCTCCTCCTCCTAGGATGAACGTCTCCCTCAGAATCAGATCCCGCCACTATCTCCTCGATCGTCACTCCCCTGACTTGGGTCTCTGTGTTCCCCTCTGTCGCATCAGTGGTCAAAACGCTCATAACGCGTGACCTGCTCTCAGCAATCACTCTGGCTGGTTTATCCCATGTCCTGGTAGCTCCAGAACTGCTCCCTAGAGTAGTATCTGAGACTTTCCTTTGAGGGTCCATACCCTTTGAGCCGCTAGCTACAACTCTCCCTCATATCGAAGTCAAAAGCCTCCTCTACACTCCAGTAACAGCGGTCCTCCTCTGTCCACTCACTGCTGTGATCCTCTTCTGTGAGACCAAGGTAGTGTCACCCTAGCGTCTAACCACAGTGATAGTCTTCTGAGTCACCTCTACTGCAGTCTGAGTCGCTATTATGGCCTGCAGGGTCAATCTCCCAGTGGAACCTCTGGCTTCACTCTTAGATCGAGTCACCTCCCCTGTCTTAGCAGTAATCCCCTGGCCACTGGCACCTCTGGCAACTACCTCCTCCATCTCATCACTCTCAGTCTCCCTGAGTAGCGTAACCCGGTGCTCTCTCTCGACTGGCCAGACAGTCTCAATCAACCAATTGCGGTATCTCTTAGTGGTACCAAAACTGATCTCTGGCCTCACCGCATGAAAGCTCCTCATCCACCCCCCTCTAATAGCCCTAGCAATGGGGGCAGTAATCCTTGCAGACTCCAAGAAGGGCACGACTGGAGGGACATCCTGGGTTTGACCCATCTGCTGCAGGACCCTCGTACCTTAATAAAATGACGTCTATGCCAAGCCAAGCAGACATACCACCCAGTACCCATGGCTCATCGTTATGAAGGACATAATCCCATACCACTGGCAGTGCCAGAGTATGTCCTCTAGGGCAAGCTCTAGGAGCCATCCAATCCACTCCCTAACTGACCCCCTCCTCACCAAGATGGGCCACATCTGGTATTGAATAGCTGTATACGGACTCCTTGTCGGGGCAGCAACCACTCTTAAGTGGTCCATCAACCATACCTACAAAATAAACCAAGATGAGATTCAGATATGCATAAAATATCCACTCCTGAAAGGATAGAAGTCGACAAAATTCTCCCTCTCACTTGAAGCACTACTGGAGATACAGTCCACCTCTCCAGTCCTCGAACATAGCAGTCAAGACTCAGCAATATCTCTGCCAATACAGCTCTGATAATAGAGCGACCCTGCTCCATCTGTAGTACCAGACTAGCCACTCTGGCATCTCCCTAATCGATGGGCCTGGGAAATAGATAGCCGGCAGCTAGGCAGAAAATTAAAGCTCTCATCCTGAGCCTCTGCACTCCTGCATCACCCTGATCGCCGGGATAATGAAACTCCTTAATGACAGCAGTCAAGTTCACCTGCCCCTCTACCACCATCCGACTGGCGGTGTCCGCTGGGAGAGCTAAAAACTCCTGAAAAACTCTATAGTGCCCAACTATGAACTCGGGTACTACTAAGGCCGCCTCCGGATCACTGCTAAGTATGGCACAAAACTCCTCAAATGTGGGGCATAGCTCCTCCATACCCATACCGAACCGAGAGACTCGGGCCACTGGATCCCAAAATCGAGAACACGCTCTTAAGAAATCCCGGTCCACCCGTAACCCTCTCATGCCACCATAGCTGAAACCCTGTACTTACCCAAGTTTATCCTATCCACTTTGTCGAGTTTTCTCGACCACATATGCATGTAATGACTGAAGTACGGCTCCATGAGAAAAGGAAAGGAAAGAAAAAGAAGATAATGAAAAACCGAGCAAAGGGGGAAAAGTCGACAAACGGGCAGAGTTTCGACTTTCAAATGAAAAATGAATGGATTTTCCTTCAGAATTCTACCTTATATAAGCTCCTAGATGTCACAATCAAGCCAAAAAATGCAAAAACACTGTTAGAGAAATGGATCTGCCATGGAAGACTAGCGCGGCGCTGCACAAAGCTGACACGGCGCTGTATACGCTATTTGCGGCACAGAACTGTAGCGATGCTTCGTCGATCACTCGTTCGGCGCCAAAATTGCTATTCTTCGCCCCCAGTACAAGAGATAGATGACCTTTCTCTCTTCTTTAGAGCGGAAGGGCCAGAAAAGCTATATCTTCACTGACCGACGAAGGGAAGGGATAGAAGAAAGGGGCCGATCAAAGTCAAAAGCATGCATACATCACATTCACGCATCCATAACACAGACATGTATGGTAGGAAGCATCGTAGTATTCTATATAGTTATAATGTACATGGCATAAGCATGACATATCATTACAAAGGCATCACCCGTGCAAGAGTACTACTTCCCGCCAAAGGAAATAAGTGATGTGGCTGCCCTAAAAGGCTACATAAAAAGAAGATGCTACAAAGAGAAAATCAGAGGCAGCATCACGGTCACCAGATCATTAGCACCCTCCTCTCCTGCGCCTCCGAGGAGCCTCTTCATCGCCAACCTCATGAGCATCGGACATGTCTAGATGTGTTAGCATCCTGCCAAGGGCAGCCTCCATTCTGCAAGAAACTATATAGGTTCGATGAATAAAACTCTGAGGAATCTGTGACAAACAGAATGTCAGAAATCCTAAGCATAAGAAAGTGAAAATGCCTTCCTTACATGAAGATCATTTCTGAATGGAAGGTAAAATCATACCTCGACATCCTCTGGAATGTCTCGCACGTCCGAGCGAACGGCATTAGGAAGCTGCCACATCCTCAAGGAGCCATCTGCTCCATAATATGAGATCTCCTCAGGGATGTAGAATTCTCTGTCCTAGTTTATCGCACTGGTATTGGAGCTTGGCCCAGCGCCTCTGCCTGCATCAGGGACAGGTCCCCTAGAAGTACTCCTTCCTGGTGCCTCATAAGTTGTATGGATGATTGGCTCCCTTGGAGGGGCAGATCCGATGGAAGAGCGACCCCTCGGTGTGATCTCATGCATCAGGAAGGCAGAACAAAAGTCATGATAGCTCTAGTCAGGGAGTTGGTAGATGCGCCCATCGTCGCCATTGCAAAGCGCAGGGGAAGGACGAAGCACCGACCCATGCCTCATGTACACCCGGGGGGGGGGGGGGGGGCCTTGGAGACACACCAGGAGCCGGTGGTCTGGAAGCACACCCTCTCTCCCAAAAAAATAAGCAGTGGTAAGGCGAACGCAACAGAAGCCGTCTCTAAGAGAGATGCTTGGCAAAAATTATGTTGTCAACATCGAGACGCTGTAACTCTCCGAAAGGCCTCGAGATCTGTCACATTGAACGATGAGCAAAGTGGTTTAAGTACTAAGATAATAAAGAAAGCAAATTAATGAGTATAAAACCTCTGGCTCCGTCAAATTATTGAAGAAGGCTCGGTGTGTCAGGACGCTGTGACCATCAGAGTTAGAGCTCTAGTTCGACTCTGCCCATCTCCTTCCAGCAGGAAAATCTCCCAGCCTCTGTCTGATCAATCCAAGGGCTATGAAAGCAAAATACTCATATGCTCAAAGCTGCATGTACCAAACAGTCAAAAATCAACATTGTAAATTAAAATGCAAGCCAGGGTATAGAGTGTACCTCCCAGAGGGGTGCCGTACCACCAACAGAGAAGATGTTCCCTCGAGACAACTCCACCATGTCATGGTACATGGCACTAAGCATTGCACCACCCCAGTCATACTCCCCCCAGGCACTCAAATCAACCAGGCTAGCCAAAATGTTGAGATCCACTGTGTCTCTCAAAGAATGGGAGAAAGTACAACCTGCTATAATTAGCAGACACAGTCGGGCCACTGCTGCATTTGGGACAATCCCGCCGGCAGCCGCTGCCCACTCCAGCTTATCCGCCAGTAAGGTGCGCCTCACCTAGGTACTATCGCGAGGTGGGTCAAAACCAAGAAGAGCCTGCGTCTCTTCGGCAAAGAAGGTTTGTCTCCAGTCACTGCATATGTTGAGAGGTCGAGTCTCAAATCGGATCCCAGGCAACAAATGCAGGTCAAGCGGCGTGCAAGTCATTTCCCTGCAAGTGAAGTGGAAGGTGTTTGTGGTGTCCCACCACCTTTTCGCTAAAGCTTTGATCAAACTGATGTTCAAACAGTCCGGGGCCGACACCCCCAGAAAGTCAACAAAGCCGGTGGGCTCAAGTATAGCCTCAACAGCGCTGCCTGGGGAGATGCACCTGACCACTTCCCTAAGATTGTTGCGACTGCCCCTGTTCCTGATTGTTTGTGCCTGCAAGAAAACCAGCAAAAGCATGAGATAATCTCACGGAAGCTATGAACAAAATTGGCATTCAAAAAAAGTAAGCAAGACTACTAACCACTAGTTGACCATCATAGGACACATGATCTTTAGGGTCCTATAATAGGAGGGCTGGGTGCGGGTTGTCTCTGGGCGCTTCGTACCGACGTCCCCGACCAACCGCAGAGGAAGAAGAGGCCCTCCTTGAGGAAGCAGTTGTATGACGAGAAGAGGATGCCATCTTAACCAAATGCCAGACCTTACATGCAAAGCAAGAAAAGAACACGTTATTATCATTGTAAAAAAAAAAAAAAAAATTATTAGTGCTACTAAGAAAAAAAAAACCAAAAAAAAAGAGGAAAATTTTATTATTAGTGCTACTAAAAGAAAAATTTAAAAAAAAAAAGGAGGAAAATTTTATTATTAGTGCTACTAAAAAAAAAAAAAGAGGGAAATTTTATTATTAGTGCTACTAAAAAAAAAGAAAAGAAAGAAAATTAATTAAAAAAAAAAAAAAAGGAAGAGGCTTGCTCACGTTTTGAATGAGCAAGCAAAGAGGGTGCTGCACCAAATGAGGTGCAGCCCCTATTTATAGATTTTCAAGGCATAAAGGACAAAATAGTGCATAGTAAAAAATGCCCTATAATTTTTTTTTTTTCAGTCGCATGAAAGTAAATTTCAGCCAGTATTATTTCAAAATCAGGATTCGAAAATCGTTATGTGTTCGTGAGATTTTTATCTAATCGTAGTTAGTTCATTGTCCTATTTTTGGATAAGGTATAGCCCTGGCATCAAGAAAAAATAGGAGATCATAGACCTGAAAATTCTTTAATATCCCGAGAACAGACGAATCGAGTCCCAAAATTCATGAAAATTATCTCATCACAACCAAGTTTCTTTTTCTCATGTTTAGACTTACTTTTTTCGGGTTCACTCTCATCAAAACTGTCTAATTGATAGACAGCTTTGATGAGGGGACAGTTGTGAACCCTCATTTTAGCACCTTCAATAATTAACATTAATTTCTCCAAAGCTGGCTGGAGCAGTCTGGGCATAATTAGATGCCTTTCCACCCTCGACCGGACCTTTTGTATCAGACATCCTTTTTTTGGAACTGATCAAAATCTACCTCAAGACTGACTATCAAAATATCCTAAAATTAATTTTAATCTTAACGACATTGATCATTAATTTTTCTAAGCTCTATAGCTCCCAGAAACTGACCTGGAAGTCTCAAAAATTGACCTGAAAATTCTCAAAAAGCGGGCAGTCAAGAAAAATCTCGGGATGCGTGTCACGCCATGTAGTGTGCCGCACAGGAGCCTTGCGGCATCGCATTAGGTCTGCGCGGTACCGCAAGGCTCATTTGTGGCATGCCGTAAAGGCCTGACGCGGCGCCGCATAGACCTGGTGCGGCGCCGCGCCAGGGCATGCCTTCTCTGCTCCAATGGGGCCCACACTCGTAAAATGACCTTTTTACCCTTCTTTGTCCAGTTATCAGTCATTTTCTGACCCCATATTTTTGGTCTTTTCACATTTATATTACCTAAACTACCCTCTACCCATTTGCCTATAAATAGGCTCCTATTCCCTCATTGTGACACACACCAAAGGTTGATATTGATAGCTATCTGTCAACCTTCTTTCTTCTTCCCCCTCCATCCACTCTCTAATTAATTAATTAATCATTTTAATTAATTAATTTTTTCACCCAAGCCTAGTTAATTAATCTTTTTAATTAACTAAAAAAAATCTTTTTATTTACAAAATAATTAATTAATTAATCCTTTTAATTAATTAATTACATTTTTAAATTAATTAAATCAAGAAAGAAAATCTTTTTTTTTTCAATTAATTAATTAATCATTTTAATTAATTAATTACCCTTTTTTTTAAAAATTAAATTAAAAATCTCCTTTTTAACTCAATTACTATTTTTAATTAATTAATTAATCATTTTAATTAATTAGTTCACTCACCCATCACATTTTTTTATCATCCATTAACTCGTTTTGTCCAGTCCGATAAAATAAAATTTCGGTCCGGCAAAACACTTTTTCCAACTCATCCGTCAAAATTCAAGGTATTTTAATCAAACTCGTTCTCCAAACCCCAAAAATCATTTCTTAAATCCCTCCACTTAACCATGGAGCGAACTACGTGGGTTTTGATTCCCATTTAAACCAGATACATAGGCATATTTGGAATTTAAGTCCAAATCTCAAATCCAATTTTCTTTTAAATTGAGCATTCTTTTTCTTGTTTTCCTTTTGTAAGTCAATTATCTTTTTACAATATGTGTAAGGGAATTTGTGGCCTTCCTAGAATCCCATAAGGGCTAGAGAGGGCATCCCACCTTTTTTATGTAATTATCTTAATTAAGGAGCAATCATGTGGTTCCCCCAAATCTTTAAAGATTGGAGGGAACACTCTCCTTTATCTATGAATGTTTATTGTTCCATTATTTTTTGCACACATTCATCTTATTTCATGTTCATGCATTCTATTATTAATGTCATTCATGAAATTAATTTTTAAGTCAAATTAAACTTAAAGAGCCAAATTTAGATTATTTTAAAACCAAAAACCTAATCCCCGAACTCAATGTGGTTCGAAGGCTAGTGATTTTTATCCTTGGGCAAATTAATTGCAAAATTAATAAATTGGAGTCACTGGGTTTTTCCTTAATTTTCCCATCTAAAAATAAGTTAGGGTGGCGACTCCCAAAAATCATTTTTCAAAACCAAATCTGAACCCGAGGGTTCCATTGTGAGTCCAAACCCGAATGAGCATCCGGGTTTCCTTTAGCGGACCGGGTTGGTGCTCGAGCGAGACCTCACAACTGTCAACCCTCTTATTTGCACTAGCACATCTTTTATAATTCTCCTAGGAAATCTCAATGACTTATCAGCTAATTGCAAACTCATTTTGGTGGGTTTTAGCTCTCTTAAATTCAACTGCTTAAATAAGGCATTGTGAGGTCTCGCCTGAGCACTCGGTCTGATCTGCTGAAGGGAATAAAAAATGCCCATTTGGGAGAAACATCATGATTGGAACCCGCTATGAGTTCAAAAAATTGTATATTGTAAGTTGTAATTTGCAAAAGGAGTCGCCACTTCAATTTTGTTTATTTTAGTTGGGAAAATTAAAGGAAAATTCCAATTTGATTGACTTCAAAAATATATCTTTTATCCCAAGGAAAAAGCACTAATCCTTGAATGACCAAAGAGGGTTCGGAGACTAGGTTTTGGTTAAAACAATACAAAAATTAGTTTGCTTAAATACAAAATAGCTTTTGTAAAAGAAGTTTTTATGTTTGCATGAATAGATATAATATGATGCATGAAACAAATATTACTCATGAAATGCATGGAAATATGAAATGATGACAATTACAAAACAGAAAAGTAAAGGAAAACTACTTAAAACTATTACAAGTCAAAATGTCAAAATCAAGGGATCTTTTCTCTAGCCCTTATGGGTTCTAGAAAAAGTACACCTTCCCTAAATATAATCTAAACTACTGAAATAAGAAAGAGAGTATTAAACAATTATAATAAAAAGAATTAAAAGTTAGACTTTTATTTAAGAAAAACAATTTTGATCCTAAACTATGTGAAGAAGGTGAAAGAGAGAAGAAGTTGTTAATTTTAGCGGAGTTGAATGCATTAGAGATGGCAAGCCTGTGTATCCCTTTGAATGGGAATCAAACCCCATGCAGTTCTCCCTTCTCGCGAAGGAGAGGTTTTTAAGTCATTGCCTTTGTTATCATATTTTGATTGATTTTAAAGGGCTTTAGAGATTTGTTAATTAGGTCAGATTTTAATTAGCAAAAATTAGATCTTTTCAGATTTATATCTTGGAATTGAAATTGAAAAGGAAAGGAAAGAACTTTTACCTTTGGCTTTTATTGGCGAGGAATGTAGGGAGCAAGCTTAGCACCGGATCTAAGTTGCACCTTGGCCTAGGGATATCACAAGCACTCCTTTTGGAAGAAGGACTCTTGAATAGTGTGAATTCTTCTTGGAGGGACTTGGATGACACCTTTGCTTGAGAATCACAAATTCCCTTTTGAAAGAAAGGACTTGAGTTAAACCTTTTCTTGAGTAGGAAGTTTAAGAATAGAACTTGAGGTGATTAGGAGGCTTGTGAATGAGGTTTTGAGGTGATTAGGAAACTTATGAATGGGGTTTTATGTGATGGAGGAGGTTTTTGGAATGAGATTTTAGAGATTTGGAGGTTTAGGATGAAGGTTTTGATGATTGAAAAGCTTAGAAATATGGTTTATAAAGCTTTATGGAGAGCATAGAAGCATGTCATTATGTGTCTTTAGTTGTTATGAGGTGCAAGGTATTTATAGGAGGAGTTTGGGGCTAAAAATTCACAGTTTTCAGGTAGAATTCTGAAAGGGTACGGTTGCGGTAACTAAAACATCGACTGCGGCAATCGCAGAGGGGTTTGCGATTACCGTAGTGCTAGCTACAGTAGACAATTGGCTACCACAAGGGCCTCTGCGGTTACAACAGAGGCGACTGCGGTAACCACATTCGGCTGCTAGTTATTGTAGGGGGCTCGCGGGTTGCCGCATTCCACTTTTCGGCCCGTTTTTCTCCATCTTTGATCCGATTTGAGCCTAGTATGATTCTATGTGCGTAGCGCACAAATCTTAGCAAGTGTCAAGCTGTGGTCAGATCCTAAGAGTGCAAATTTGAAGGTTCACAACTACCTTGTAACAACCCACATCTACTCTAGGAGTTTTATTGACAAATTATTTGAATTTAGGCTTATTGTGACAAATTGTGTGACTATATGAAAATTCATGTGTGAAGTGATTTATGAGTTTGGGGCATGTTAAATTAATTTTAATATGCCTAATATAAATTATTATTGTGAAATAAATGATTTGAATAAAATGTATTAGTATGAAATAATTTATTTTTCATTAAATGAATTTTCATGTAAAAAGACGATTTTTAAGCATAAAATAATTTTATGAGTATTTTTAAATAAATATTTTGGGAGAAATTTTAATGAAAATAATAAGAAAAATATTTTATTTTTAATTACCTATAATCAGCCCTAAATTAATTAAAAAGCCCAAATACCCAAAAGCCTACTACACTAAAACACTCCTAACGTAGCTCATTAAGGGCAAACTTGGAAATTGCACCCCAAATCCTAATATATAATGAAAATTTTGGCCAGTACTCTCATTCCAGCAGCCATCACTCAATTTTTCTATATCTTGATAGAAAAATTCTCTCAAAATATTTCTCTCAACCGAAATTAAGAAAACACTTATCAGTTTCGCGATTTCTTGACTGTAATTGTAAGTTTTTCTTCTCTTTCAATTTCTAAACTGATTTCTATGAAATAAATTATGGAAAAATTATTTTGAACTATTTGATTACTGATTTTTATAGATTTAATTCTGGTTGGGTGAGTTTTTGGGAGAGAAAATCTAATTTTTACCGAAAACACAAATCTTTCTGCAAGATTTCTCCAAAGGTGAATTCTATAACTTAAAATCACAATTTTTATGCATAAACATCACTAGAGGGGGGCAATTTGTGCATCAATGGTTTCTAAACTGATTTTTGACTTGTTTTGATGAAAAATATTGGATTAAATTATATTTTTGCATATTTCTGCGATGATCAAAAAGTTTC
Organism: Reutealis trisperma; assembly: GCA_947687605.1. Lineage (NCBI taxonomy): Eukaryota > Viridiplantae > Streptophyta > Magnoliopsida > Malpighiales > Euphorbiaceae > Reutealis > Reutealis trisperma. The sequence continues at coordinate 106,751 of CANTUT010001654.1, read as the reverse complement.
AGAAAACAAAGGAGTTCAAGGTTTTTGTGTTAGAACTTAGAAGTTAGAAAATTCTATTATTAAATTGATATATGGCTACCGATTTGTGTGAGGAAATGATATTTGTTTTGTTTAGATGAAAAATAATGATTTGAATCATGTGTCTGTATATTGCTGTAATGAACGAAAAGCGCGGAAAGCGCGAAAACTCATGATTTTTCACTTAAGCCTTAAAACTTAGAAAATTTTTGTATAAATACTATCTATAGCTGCCAAATCATGTATGGATATGTTCTAAACTGATATTTACTGTGATTAAATGAAAAATAATAGCTTAAACAACCTGTTTATATATTTCTGAAATGACCGAAAAATACTGAAAACTAGAAAACTCACGGTTTTGTGCTCTGTAATTCAAAGGTTGAATTTTTAGGTATGAACAACACCAAAGTGTGGCCGATTCACATGAATTAATACTTTAAAAATATTTTTGTTGTGTTTATATGAAAAATCTTGGTTCAAACCATGTTTTTACATATTTCTGAAATAGACAGAAAGTGCGAAAAGAAAAAGAATTTAGTTTTTACTTTAGAGATGCCTTTGGCCTACATAAATATTTTTGTCCCAATGTTTATAATTTTTGTGTGATGTGTTTTGATGATTATTGACATGTATGTATGTATAAGAAATGATAATTGCATGTTAGTTGAAGGTATGACCTTAGATAAGCTTAAAGGCATTTTGGTATACTTAAGGTATCTTAATCTTATATTGTGATTAGAATGTAAATATGATTGTGAAATATGGAACTAGACATTATGATGACTTGATAATGAATACATGGTTTTGAGTTGATGAAGTGACAATTGAATAAAAGGATCATAAGAGTTAAGCATGACATGAAAGGTTAATTGTTAAGTTAACATGTATGGAAGTGTAAAGTGTACTAAGATGATTGTTAAAGTGAATTGATATTAAGATAATGATATTATGATGACCTTAGAAAGATATAGACATAATTGTAATGTTTTTACATGTGAGCCTATAAAGCCTAAGTGTGCAAGGCTATTAAAGTCAACATGTTATGTGCAAGTGATGAGTACACCTATATGTGAACTCTAAGTGTATGTGTATGCTATATGTGCATGGGATAGTTATGGGATAGGAGCATCATAAGTAAATAAATACTAAGTATTAAATTAAATATTATGTTATAGGAGCATCATAAGTAAATAAATACTAAGTATTAAATTAAATATTATGTTAGAGTTTGAGGAGCTTTAGAAGTGCAAAGGGACTACGTATACTAGGAGCAAAGAAACCCCAAGGTGAGTAAACGCCATGTTCATGTTATAAGTGTGAACAATTATAAGAATGTGATATATTGTTATGTAAGCCTTTGCAATCTTTGAAACCCAAGTTCCTTTTATCCAAAAATTTAATTAAGTGATTTATTTGTAAAACTTGGGTTGCCAAAGGACATTTGGTCCAAAACTATTTTGTTTATCCAATGAGAATTTCTTGTGATTATCACCCTAACTTATATTCCTTCTAGAACTACACTATTTTTATATCTTTTGTTCAAAATAATAAACTGCTGTTGCTATTGGGATACATGTTATTGATGGCTTAAATGTTATTGTTATATATGATTACCATTAGCTCTTGCTATGGTACCTTTAACCCTTTTTATGCAGAAATCCTCATACCGATGCGAGTAATCATCGGCTATGTACTCTTTGTATTGATGCGAGTAATCATCGACTATGTGACCTTTGTACTAATGCAAGTAATTATCGACTATGTGTTCAAGTGATTATGGCAATAGTCTTCACTCTATGTGTTATGTGTTCGAGTGATCATGGCAATAGCCTTCACTCTATGTGTTATAAGTGTGATTTCTGCAAACCTTTCTATATTGCAAACTATGAATCATGAACTATAAGTTATGAGCTATGAGCCCTTTCTAAAGGATATGTGTTATTGTACAATCCCTATTGTTCACTCATTGAGATCATCTATCTCACCATTTTTCCTTGTGTGGTTCTAGGTGAGCATTATGAGGAGGCAAGGTGATGGCTCAAGCATCCTACTTCGCTTGGGAAATTGCTTGTTCAAGAAAATTAGTTTAATATGTTATGAAGAGTTATCCTTAGACACTTCAAGAATATTTATTTTTAGATGTGTATTTTGAAATGTTATCCTTCGAGGTTTTAATTGAATTCTAAATTTTATTTCCTTATAGAGTATGTTTAAAGTATATTTTAAATATGCTTCCGCAACTTAAGGTGCTTAAAAAAGGGGGTTTATTTAAGTTAATGTAAGATGTTTTTGGTACGATCCTAGGCAGTATTTGTATAAGTATAAGTGGGTTCTACGGACATGGGTGACCTTATGTCTCCCTATGTTCTAGGAGTGTTATGTCTCCAAAGTTGGGATGTGACATGTCCCCTCATCAGAATTGGCTTTGAGCAAAAGGTGATTCTGATGATAGTGAACCTTGGAATGAAGGATGGTAAGATGAACCAAATGGATGCCTAAGTCAATGTTTAGACATGTTTGGAAGGAGATGGTTAGTTTTTTTTTTTTTTTTTTTTTAAGTGGTGAAAAAAAGGAACCATAGGGATGCCTAGATGATCTAAACATTTATGGGTGAAATGATCCTAAGGCCATCCTAGGATGGTCTGATTAAAAGGGATACCTAATTCAGATTTAAGGTATGAATCCTAAGGCTATCCTAGGATGGGTCTAATCAATAGGGATACCTAATTCATATTTAAGGTATGAATCTTAAGGCTATCCTAAGATGGTATGATAAAAAAGGATACCTAATTTAGATTTAAGGTATGAATCCTAAGGTTATCCTAGGATGGTTTGATCAAAAGGGATATCTAATTCAGATTTAAGGTATGAATCCTAAGGCTATCTTAGGATGGGTCTGATCAAAAGGGTTACCTAATTCAGATTTAAGGTATGAATCCTAAGGCTATCCTAGGATGGGTATGATAAAAGGGATACCTAATTCAGATTTGAGGTATGAATCCTAAGGCTATCTTAGGATGGGTCTGATAAAAGGGGATACCTGATTTGAATTTAAGGTATGAATCCTAAGGCTAACCTACGATGGGTATGATAAAAGGGATACCTAATTCAGATTTAAGGTATGAATCCTAAGGCTATCTTAGGATGGGTATGATAAAGGGGATACCTAATTCAGATTTAAGGTATGAATCCTAAGGCTATCTTAAGATGGGTATGATAAAGGGGATACCTAATTTAGATTTAAGGTATGAATCCTAAGACTATCCTAGGATGGGTCTGATAAAAGGGGATACCTAATTTGAATTTAAGGTATGAATCCTAAGGCTATCCTAGGATGAGTCTGATTAAAAGATATATCTAATTTAGATTTAAGGTATGAATCCTAAGGTTGTCCTTTCTGGTAGGAGCTAAAAAAATGATATTCTTGTCTAATAGGAATGGTGACGACCCTGTCTGGTAGGAAAGAGATGATCCATTTTGATTCGAAAGTCTGACTTACAACTACTTCTATTATGAAATGCATCTGACTATGCAATGATTGGATACCTTGAACCTGTGAAGGGTCAGTTTGGTAGGAGAGTGCTGAGCTTCTGGGAGAAAGATGCCCCCACTTTGGAAAGGTAAATATTTGGAAGGGAGGTGCCCCCACTTGAGGATGATAAAGGAAAGCAGTTTGTTTTTTTTTTTTTTTGGTTGATCGGCTAGCTTAAAGGTGAAATGGGCATGTTAGGTATGAGGCTAGTTGGTCAATGGCTATTATTAAAGTCACTTTGGGAGGTCAAACGAAGTATGGCTAGAAGAGGTCGAGCAGGGTTTAGGTATCTCCGATTTGCAATAATGTTTGGCTTAAGGCTGAATTGGAAAGCTTGAATAGGGGGGTCAAGTCCTTTGAGATGATAAGGTTTAGGTCAGGTCTAGTTTTAGGGAAGGTTAGGTTTGGCAATTGGCTTGGTCAGTTATGGCCTTCTAGTTTTGGCTTTAGGGGAGATTTGTTTAGAATGAGTGCTTTATCTTAGAAGGCTGAGTCAGCTTCAGTTTGGTTAGGCCTTTTAGTTCGGCTAGGTTTATTTGGAAGCTCAGTCTGGTTTGGCTTCGTGAGAGATCAGATTAGATGCTCGGCCAAGTTATAGCCTTCTAGTGAATTCATTTGGAAGGCTTGGCTAGATTTTGTCAGAGAGATTAGATTAGGATGCTAAACCTAGGAGGCTAATCTTGGGTTAGAGAAAAAGGTCAAGCTAGGCAATTAATTTAGAAGGTTTAGTTAGATTTTGCCTTAGAGGGGATCATGAAGGCCTTTTAGGAGTGGGCTTTATGGTGAAGGCTTTTTGGGAATGAGCTTCATAGTGAAGGATTTTTGGGAGTAAGCTTTATGGTGAAGGCTTTTTGGTTTGGGTTTCATAGTGAAGGCTTCTTAGTTTGGGCTTCATGGCAAAGGCTTCTAGATTTGGGCTTCAAGGTGAAGGCTTCTGGTTTTTGGGTTTCATAGTGGAGGCTTTTAAATTTAGGTTCCAAGGTGAAGGCTTCTAGGTGTTGATGATAGTTTCCTATGAGGGTGCTTTGGATGGCTGGCTTTGGCTCAGGTATGGTCACAAGGATACCGTAGGCTTATAGATAAGAGTTTGCCCTTTTATATGGTTGCATCAGAATGGTTTGCAGGCTTTAAGAGGCTTTGATTCTCAAGGATTATTTGTTTTGCCAATTTAATCTTTCAAAGATCATGAAATATTTGCCAAAGAGGTATGAGATGGGTCTTGACTGGTTCGAGTGCTTCTTAATCAACTTGAGGATGATAGGCTTTGGGAGATATGCCTTGAGTTTTGGTTTTGCCAAGGAAATTGAATTCAAAGATGATGATTCTTGAGAGACTTGGGATTTTTGGTTCTGCCCATGATGAGATTTTTCCAAAAAAAGAAAAAAAGGGTGGTACATGACGTGAGCTTAAACTGGTGGTATGATTTGCAAATTAGGCTTGGGATAGAAAAGTTCAGGAATGGTTTAAAGGTAGGCTAAAACATTTGAAAAGAATCATAGAGGTTGTATGGTTTTGTTTTTTCTAGCATAAATCATGGAAAAGAGCGAGTCAAGCTTTTTTATTTGTTTGAGATTGAAGAGGCTCTTGGAGTGACACTTAATTGGTTTGACTTGATGACACACTGACTGCACTGGCTAAAATAAAGAGCCCTTAGGAATAGCTAAAGGGCTAATGGAGGAAAACAACTTAGGGATCATGGTCCCAAATGAGAGATAGGGATGTGATGGACTAGAGATATGTATTAACTCTTTGAACTAAGTGATGGGATGGACTGATAACAAATGATAACGTTTTGAGAAAACATGGCCCCATTGTAAGATATGGGCATGAAAGATAGCATAACTTTAAAGAATGAGCCTTTGATGAGGAAGGATGACTTTAGAGACATGAGACGGGTCAAATTGACAATTTAACAACTTTAGACATGAGGGAAGGTGATTTGGATGAGCATTCTCTCTCCTTTTTTTTTTTTAGCTCTAACTTTTGTCTCAGTTGCCCTTTCAGATTTTCAACTTAGTGAGCTTAGATTAATGAAATTTGGGAGAAACCATTCCACCATGATTTGCTATTTTTTTTTTTTCATGTCGAGAGGCTATGATCTTTGAATTTTGGGTTTGACAGAGGTCTTCTTTGAACTTGTTGCCCCTTGTCTAGGTGCATCATTTGATTACCCAATTGTGCAATAGGTAATTACATTTACTTGCTCCTTGTGCTTCAACTATTTAATGAGAGGTTCTTCTTTGGTTAGGAGCTTGTGAAGCTTTTATTGATTTGAGAGAATGAGGACACCCCACATTTTGATCTTATGCTAATTGTGGTGGATTTAATCTTTACCCCTTTTTTCTTCATTTTCTTTTCTTTTCTTTTTTTTTTTAAGCTCATCCGTGTCAGACTCAATCAAGGAAGATAAGAAAGTTAATGCATAAATAATGAAAAGAAAACATAGATACATTATTGTAAAGGAAACTTTATTATAAAATAACAAAAGAAGGGACTGCTATGGTTGATAAAATAAAATAAAATGACAGACTTAGACTCAGACTTAGACTTAGACTTTTAGGCTTAGGCTCAGACTCAGACTCAGACTTTTAGGCTTAGGCTTAGACTCAGACTCAAACTTGGAATTCAACCTCAGACAAGTCAGATTAGCTAGGCTTGAGCTCCTTTATGTTATGCTACTTATGGTCGAATTAAGGTCTTAGGTCTTGCTCTAGGGGGATGATATCTCCACTATCAATTAGATCCTAGATTTTATGTTTCAATACTTTACATGCATTGGTTTGGTGCCCCGCTCCTTGATGATATTCACAATACTCAATGGGGTGGTAGCTCTTTGGTAAGGGATTAGGGGGGACTCTTGGTTCCAGGGGTTTTACCATTCTTGCCTTTAAAGCCTTCTTATAAATTGCTACTAATAGAACTCCCAAATCTGTGAAAGCCCTTCGTTGAGATTTCAAGGGTCACCTACTAGTCATGCTAGCTACCTCTATACTCTCTTGCTTGACATTAACAAAGGGAGTGTAGGTGTCCATATCCTTCCATTTAGTAGAGGCAAGGGGAATGGAGGTATTGCTCTTCTTGTACCCTTTTTCCATTGTGAGGGTTTGCCCTAGTGCATCAATGTTGAGGTTTAAAGGTCTTTTGATAGCAGAAGATATAGGGTTTTCCTTACTTTGAAAAGGATTCAAAGAAGAGGCAAGGTTAGTATCTAAGATTGATGGCATGGTTGAGGCTATGATGGCATTGCTATTTGAGATTAAACATGTAAAATTATGGGTCATGTCAATGGTAGGTGCAACATTGATGGGCTTAGCTTGGTTCAACATTCCTCTCACTTCATCGATGATAAGTTAGTGTTGGAAACTCAAAGCATTAGTGAAAGCAGAAGTAAGATGGATTAGGGCATTATTAAAACTGGATTGTTGGCTAGCTAAAAACTGATTGAAATTGGCTCGTTAAGCATTTAGGGCAGACATGAGAATAGCTTGAAGGTTCTCTTCTTGCCTCTTAAGTAGGTTGGTTAGAGCTTCCATGTCAGTCGAGCTTGCCATTGGTTCCTTTAAAACCAAGTCAAGGAATAAGGTAAGTGCTTGGAAAGAAGCAATGAGATGGGTATGCACACTTTGAGGAAAAAGTCTCCCATTGATGTTGTAAGCTGACTTCATTTGGGCTTTTGATGATTTCCTAATGTTGCCCAGGTCAAGGTCTCAAGCTTAAGGTATCAGGTTGAACCAAAGGTCTTAAGATAGTGTATTAGGCCAAAGGTATTAGGCTTAAGGTAGTGTGTTGGGCCAAAGGTATTAGGTTTAGGGTATTGCATTGGGCCAAGGGTAGTATGTTGAGCCAAAGGTATTGGGCTTAGGGTTGGCTTATAGTCATTTGTCAATCTGGGGGTAATGGATGGGCCAAGGATGTTAGGCTTATAGACGATGGTGTCTTATGGCTAGGTTGGCAAGGTATGAGTTAAAAGGAGGGTAGAGGTGTGTGATGTTAGCTAGGTAGGTATTTAGCTAGGGGAGCTTGGTCAGATTTTAGCTTTGGGTGGCTAGATCAAATTTTAGCTTTGAGTGGCTAGGTCAGATTTTAACTTTTAAGTAGCTAGGTTGAATTTTAGCTTTTGAGTAGTTAGGTCAAATTTTAGCTTTTGAGTAGCTAGATCAGATTTTAGCTTTTAAGTAGCTAGGTAAGATTTTTAGCTTTGAGTAGCTAAGTCAGATTTTAGTTTTTGAGGAACCAAAGTTTAGTTAGGAAGGCTAGTTTAGAGTTTAACCTCAAGTAATTAGATTTGCAATTTATGGATGGTTTAGTATGGGCTTAATGATGGAGGGACCATGGGTTTTGCGATTAGATTATGGATGTATAATGGATTTAGAGGTTGGGTGGACCATGGGTTGGTGATAGTTGGACAATGGTGGACTGTACCATGGGCTTAAATAGAAGCATGGATTTGGATAGTAATGTAAAAGATGAAACCAAGTCAACATTTAATTTGGGTAATGATTAAGGATAAGAGTGAAGCTAGGTTAGTGTTTAGCTTTGGTAAGGATTGTTGAGGATAAAGCTAGATCAGTGTTTAGCTTGGGTAAGGGTGGTGAAAGATGAAAGCTAGGTTAGTGTTTAGCTTGGGTAAGAGTTGTGAAAGATGAAAGCTAGATCAGTGTTCAGCTTAGATAAGAATTATTAAAGATGAAAGCTAGAATAAAGCTAGGTTAGTGTTTAGCTTAGATAAGGATTGTGGATTTGGATGGGGTACCATATATGAGTTTATTTTTACCATGAGTTTAACATGGGTTTAGGTAGGATCGGACTATGGGTTTAGGTGAACCATGAGTTTTGGGTTTTGACCATGAGTTTAGGTGGACCATGGATTTTGGATTTTGACCATGGGTTTTAGGTGTGAAGGTGTTTGGATAGGTTTTAGACTCATCACAAGGTTCAATCTATGCATACATGTATGACTAAATGATTGAAAAGGGTTTTATGAAATACCAAGTTTAGTATTATGGTTCATAGAATCCTAAAGGAAGGTCCTATGAGTTATTACATGAAAGGGTAAGGGTGGTTTGAAAAGAACCCATCACATTAGAGATGTGATATACCTAACCACATATGAGTCAAGGAGTCTCGCGTGGGTCCAACGGTATGTGCATACTTGTTACACCTCTAAAAGGATTAGAGGATACATCGTGGGATGGATGATTTCACTATCAACAAGCAGACCTAAGGTAGGTTGCCCACTCGATGTTACTTTCTATCCTTTGTTTTCTTAAGAAACTAATGATTTGGACAAGGAGCCTAATGTAGTGATGCATGAAAAAGCCATTTTGTAATAAAAGCCAAACTTTTTTGTTTTACCAAGAGTTGTCCACTTTATCCTTTATTTGAAAAAGATTTTGAAGTCCCTAGTAGAGTCACCAACTGTGAGGCCTTGCCCAAGCACCCAATCCAATTAGCTGAAGGGAATTGAAAATGCCTATTTGGGAAAAACATCACGATTAGAACCCACTATGAGTTTAGAAAATTGTATGTTGTAAGTTGTAATTTGCAAAAGGAGTTGCCACTTTAATTTTGTTTATTTTAGTTGGAAAAATTAAAGAAAAAACCCAATTTGATTGACTCCAAAAATATATCATTTATCCCAAGGAAAAGGCACTAATCCTCGAATGACCAAAGAGGGTTCGGAGACTAGGTTTTGGTTAAAACAATACAAAAATTAGTTTAACTTAAATACAAAATAGCTTTTGTAAAAGAAGTTTTTATGTTTGCATGAATAAATATAATATGATGCATGAAACAAATATTACTCATGAAATACGTGGAAATATGAAATGATGACAATTACAAAATAGAAAAGTAAAGGAAAACTACTTAAAACTATTACAAGTCAAAATGTCAAAATCAAGGGATCTTTCCTTTAGCCCTTATGGGTTCTAGGAAAAGTACACATTCCCCAAATATAATCTAAACTACTGAAATAAGAAAGAGAGTATTAAACAATTATAATAAAAAGAATTAAAAGTTAGACTTTTACTTAAGAAAAACAATTTTGATCCTAAACTATGTGAAGAAGGTGAAAGAGAGAAGAAGTTGTTAATTTTAGTGGAGTTGAATGCCTTAGAGATGGCAAGCCTGCATATCCCTTTGAATAGGAATCAAACCCCATGCAGTTCTCCCTTCTCGCGAAGGAGGGGTTTTTAAGTCATTGCCTTTGTTATCATGTTTTGATTGATTTTAAAGGGCTTTAGAGATTTGTTAATTAGGTCAGATTTTAATTTGCAAAAATTAAATCTTTTTAGATTTATATCTTGGAATTGAAATTGAAAAGGAAAATGAAAGAACTTTTACCTTTGGCTTCTATCGGCGAGGAATGTAGGGAGCGAGCTTAGCACCGGATCTAAGTTCCACCTTGGCCTAGGGATATCATGAGCACTCCTTTTGGAAGAAGGGCTCTTGAATAGTGTGAACTCTTCTTGGAGGGACTTGGATGACACCTTTGCTTGAGAATCACGAATTCCCTTTTGAAAGAAAGGACTTGAGTTAAACCTTTTCTTAAGTAGGAAGTTTAAGAATAGAACTTGAGGTGATTAGGAGGCTTATGAATGAGGTTTTGAGATGATTAGGAAACTTATGAATGGGGTTTTATGTGATGGAGGAGGTTTTTGGAATGAGATTTTAGAGATTTGGAGGTTTAGGATGAAGGTTTTGATGATTGAAAAGCTTAGAAATATGGTTTATAAAGCTTCATAGAGAGCATAGAAGCATGTCATTATGTGTCTTTAGTTATTATGAGGTGCAAGGTATTTATAGGAGGAGTTTGGGGCTAAAAATTCACAGTTTTCGGGTAGAATTCTAAAAGGGTACCATTACGGTAACTAAAATGTCAGCTGCGGCAATCGCAGAGGGGTTCGGAGTTGCTATAGCACTGGCTGTGGTAGCCAATTGGCTACCGCAGGGGCCTCTGTGGTAACCGTAGAGGCGGCTGTGGCTGTGAGTTACTGCAGGGGGCTCGCAGATTGCTGCATTTCATTTTTTGGCCTGTTCTTCTTTGTCTTTGATCCGATTTGAGTCTAGTCTATTTCTACGCGTTCGTGATCAAGTGCTATTCGTCTGAAGGTGCAAGTTTCAAGAATTTTTTTTCAATGGGGCACTGCCCTGCACCTCGCAATAGGCACTGCCCCTTGACCCCTGCTCACTAACTGGCTAGCGAGATCGCCATATGTGTAGCGCACAAATCTTAGCAAGTGTCAAGTTGCGGTAAGATCCTAAGGGTGAAAATTTGAAGGTTCACAGGCATATGACATCAAATTAATACTAGCACCTAAATCTAACATACCTTTAGCCTTTTCACCACTGCCCATCCTAAAGTGAATGACAAAACTACCAGGGTCCTTAGCTTTCAGAGGTAACTTTTGCTGGAGTACTATATTAATCACCTCAGACACTACTACTTTCTCCTCCATTTCTAGCCTTGTTTTCTTAGAATTCAACTCCTAAAAAAATTTTCCATATGCAGGTATATTCTTAATCATATCAAACAAGGGCAAATTGATACTAACCTTGGATAGCATTGTGAAAAGCTCATTAAATTGCTTGTCTTACTTACCATTTTTTAAATGGCCTAAAAATGGAATAGGAGCTCGATAAGGATTGTCCACTTTGTGTGACTCAAATGGAGAGGGTGTCTCCATCTCTTTCTCTTCCTCTACTGCATAGTTAGAAACTTCACCAACATTATCATTTATTGGCTTACCACTCTAAAGAACCGAGATAGACTTAGCTTGCTCCGGTTGGTTAGGAAATTTCTCTTTTTGATTTGATTGCATATGGCTTGCAATTTGACCAACTTGAATCTCTACGTTTCACACTACTACTTCGAAAGAGTTAAATCTTCTATCATTGGACTCTTAAATTTTAGTGCTAGCTTAAATGAAAGCATTCAAGCTATCCTCCAAAGATGGCTTCCTTTGCTATTATTGGTTTGATGATTCTCTTTGGAATAGTTGGCCTCTTTGCAACATTTGAAATTGAGGCTGCTGCTGCTGCTGGTTGTTGTTTTTCCAGGAAAAGTTTGGCTAGTTTTTCCAACCTTGGTTATAGGTGTTGGAAAAAGGGTCATTTCTGTCCCTAAGTTAGAAACAATCCAAGGCTTGTGCTTGCTCACAATCACCTGCAAAAGAATCAAAACTTGAAGAGCAAACATTAGCACCATGACTAAAAATACCACAAACACCACATACCTCTTATTGTTGAACCGTTGTATTTCCCTTCATGGTGAGGAGCTTGACTTGTCTAGTGAGCTCAGCTATTTGCATAGCCACATCTTTCCCTGGAGCTCCTTCTTCAAATCCAACTCTTCTCCCTCTCATATTTTTCTACTAAGAGTTAGCACCAAGCATCTCAAAAAGTTCATAAGTTTTCTCAGTAGTGATCTCTCCCATTGCCCCTCCAACTGCATTGTCAACTATGCTTTGGCTCTAGAATGTGAGCCCATCATAAAAGAACCAGTTGAGCAATTATAATGGATAGTGATGGTGTGGGCATTATATTTGCAACATCTTGAACCTTTCCCATGCTTCATGAAAAGGCTCTCCTTTCATTTGTGTGAAGGTTGCAATTTTCGATCTCAAATCAGCTGTCTTTCGGTGAGAGTAGAACTTCCTCATTATTTTATTATACACCTCCTCCTAAGTGGTCAATGAATCAGGAGTAAGTATCATTAGCCAAGATTTAGCTCTATCCTTCAAGGTGTAAGGAAAGCATCTCATTTGCAACTGATCTTCAGTTAGACCTTGTAGAGGAAAGGTCTATATGGTGGAGTAGAAATCCCTGATAAAGTTGAGGGGTTCTTCATTTGGCACTCTATAAAAGGAAGGGAGCATGCTATAATGTATGTTTTTTAGCTCATAATTTCGAGCAGCCGCATCGAGCCTAATGCATGATGTTGTAGTGCGTATGATTGGCCTAGCATAATCCTTCATGGGTCTCCTTTCCTGTGCCATGATGTATGGTTGTTCTTTTTGGTCTTCTACCCTTGGATTTTTGGCATCTATTGGATCAACTTGGTCCTCGTTTGGCTCTAGTCTTCTTTTTTCTCCACCTATCCTGTGCATGTTATCAATAAAAGCAATAATCTCTCCTTTCAGAGATCTTCTCCCTTGCATAAAAATCTCAAAAAACAAATGTAAATAACAACTAAAAACAAAAATAATTACAGTGAAACAAACCAATTCACTTTGCAAGTCCCCAACAACGGCACCAAAAATTTGTTCGCCTTAAAATAACCTGTCCAAAAGTGACCCGCAAGTATACAGGGCAATTGTAGTATATTGAAAGCACCCAAGGTCATTTCTCTCAAGGAATTGTAAATGAAAATATTTGTCTCAATTTAAAGCAAATTAAATGAAAAGAATTTGAATGATTTGAAAAAAAGAAAAGAAATAATTTGCAAAACAGGAAATTAAAAATAAATGTGGATTAAAATGCAATAGATTTTAAAATAATGAATGAATGATGCCTAAGGTTTGCGTTCAATTTATCAATCATATATGTTTATGAATATACCCAATTGATTACTCTAAAGCCTTAGTTTCTAACAATTCAAAGAATAAAAATCAATCTATTAGCAATGGCATTCATAGAAATTATTCTATCAAATCATATATCAAAAACTAAAGCATAATCTTAAAACTTATATTTCTAATTCGTTTTAAAATCCTAAAGGAATGAATTCTGGAATTGAACTTCAACTCTCATTCCTTCGTTCAAAACCTAAGTTAAATAATCAATCAACTCAATTAGGAATAATAAAAATAATCAAAAGGGATTATATTCAATTCCATATTATGAACACATCATACAAACCCTAGACAAGGATGAAATTGCTCACGGGAAATAAAGAAATCATCATAATCTTAATATAATCAAAAGAATTCATCAAATCAATTTTACCAATTCAATAATCCAAAAGAATTATAAATAAGAAGTAAACCACGTTAATCAATCAGTTTTATCCGATTCAATCTCTTGAATCTTTACAAAGGAATTCCCAAGAACAAAATTCTCCTCTAAGTGTTGAAATCTAAGAACTAAAATAAAATTGAGAAAAGAGAAAAATTGGAAGAGAAGATATTCTCCAAAAAATTTCCCCAACATTTAGAAAAAATTCAAGATTCCTCTTCCTCCAGATGGCCCTATTTAAATCAATCAAACTTCTTCTTTTGTTCCTCCTTTCCTAAAACAATTTAGGAATGAAAATCCTACAAAATCTCAGATAATCTTCCAAATTAGCTCAGAGATGATGCAGTGGGCACTCGGGTCGACAACTAGGCACTGGGACAAGCAGGCAGCAGGAAGTAAGCTGCTATGGGGCATTGGGGAGCTGCTACGAATGCTGGGGAGCTTGTGGGCTGTAGGAGGCAAGCTGCTGCGTGGTGCTGGGATTTTATTTCTATCGTAATGACATTCCTCCTGCCATGTTGTGCAACGTTCCATTGAATTTTTAGATTTAGCCCAAGTCTCTTCCATTTTTTTCAATTATTAATGCAACTGAAAATAACTTAACAAACAAATTAAAAGCATCATAAAATAAACTATAAATTAACAATTAAAAGAACCAAAAATAAGATAAAATTATGATAAAACATGTCTTAATTATTATGGTGCATGGAACCTAGGGTCAACGATAGGGTGACTATATGCACAAGAGTGAAGGGTAGTTTGTTTAAGGGTCCTCGTCCCATTAGAGCATCGATATACCTAACCACATATGAGGCAAAGAGCCTCTCATGGGTCCAACAATACTAATCGCTTGTTACACCATCGAAATGATCAGGGATTTGTTGCGGGGTGGAATGCTTTCGCTATTTCCCAACATACTCAAAGAAAGTTATCGAGCCAATGCTACTTGTCATTCAAAAGTTTTCCTAAAGCTAAGGTTAAGCAAAGAGCCTTTATTATGCAAAGTGATACATGAAAGTCAAATTATACCTAATGAGCCAAATGGAGATTATTTTAGAAAATTTTTCCTTAACCAAGTAGTAATCCACTTATTTTCTTTTTTTATTTAAAAAAGGTGGCAACCAGTCCCCAGTAGAGTTGCTAGCTATAACGCCTCGCCCGAGCGTCGGCCCGGTCCGCTAGAGGGAATTGGGATGTTCATTCCTATTTAGACTCTCGATGGAATCCTCGGGTTTGGATTGGTTGATTTAGAAAATAATTTTAGAAGTTTCCATCTTAATTTTATTTAATTGGAAAAATTTTAAGGAAAAAACCCAAATTGACTCCAATTTGTTAATTTTTAATTAATTTGCCCAAGGATAAAAATCACTAGTCTTCGAACCAAGTTGAGCTCAGGGACTAGATTTTTGGTTTTAAATAATCCAAATTTGGCTCTTAAGTTTAATTTGACTTGAAAATTTTATTTCATGAATGACATTTATAAGATGATAATTGTAGATACAATGCACGCATATGGCATAATATGAATGCATGAAAATTGATGAAACAATAAACATCCACAAATTAAGGAGAGTGTTTCCTCTAATCCTTAAAGATTTAGGGGAACCACATAATCACTCCTTAATTCTAATTAAGATAATTACATTAATAAAAATGGGATGCCTTCTCTATCCCTTATGGGATTCTAGGAAGACTATATATTCCCTTACAAATATCATAAAAAAGGATAATTGATTACATTTAAGAAAAATGGAAAATGAACTTAATTTGAAAAATTGGATTTGAAGTTTGGATTTAAATTCTAAACGTGTCTACGTACCTCATTGAATAGTTATTAAAATTCACGTAGTTCATTCTACGATTAAGTAGAAGAATTTATAGATTGATTAAAATGATTTTTTGGTTTGGGGATAGAATTTATGGATAATACCTTAGATTTTGATGGGCGAGATGGAAAAAGTATTTTGTCGGACTGCAGTTCTGTTTTATCAGACTGGACATTTGGATTGATTAATGATTAAGGAAAGGATTGGTGAGAGAATTAATTAATTAAAATGATCAATTAATTAATTAAAAAAATTGGTGGATGGGTAAAAAGGCTTTTTTTTAATTTAATTTTTTAAAAGGTAATTAATTAAAAAGATTAATTAATTAATTAACTTGTGAGTGATTAAGAAAAGATTTTTTTAGTTAATTAAAATGATTAATTAACTTGGTTTGAGCGAGAAAATTAATTAATTAAAATGATTAATTAATTAATTAGAGAGTGGATGGAAGGAGAAGAAGAAGAAAAGTTGACAGATAGCAATCAATATCAACTTTGGGGTGGTTTGAAATGAAGGATGAAGGGCCTATTTATAGGCAAAGGAGATGAGAATAGTTTAGATATTGAAAATGTGAAAAGACGATGAGAGATAGGGCTAAAAAGAGCTAAAAATTAGACTGAAAGGGGGTAAAAGGGTCATTTTCTGCTCATGTAGAGTCCACTGACTTCAAAAGATCGCAGAACCTTGTGCTACCTGTGTAGCTTCGCATCAGAGTATTGCAGCATGTAGCTCTGCACAAATCTAATGCAACACTGCACGCCTTTCGTGCGGCATGCCATGTGGCATGCTGGCACATTTTTTGAGATCTCTTTTCAGTCAGTTTTTGGATATTTCAAATAAGTTTTTAAGATTTCTAGGTCAGTTTTTGAGATTTCTAGGTCAGTTTTTGAGAATTATAGAGTTCAGAAATCTTATCGGTCAATGTAAATAGACTCGAAATTAATTTTAGAACATTTGAGTAGTCAGTCTGAGAAAGAATCTGGTTAGTTTTAGAAAAATACTGTCGGGTACAAAAGGTCCGGTCAGGATAAGAAAGGTGTCAGGTTATGCCAAGAATATTTTGGTCTGTTCTGAAGAGTTCATAACTAATTTTAAAGGAGCTGAAAATGAGGGTTCACAATATTATATTTTCGAAATCATAAAATTCAAAGTTCTAGAGAAGTGTAAATTTCAAGCACAAGTGTAAATTTCAAGCATAATGTAACAACGTAATTAATAAATTGCATTTGTACAAAAATAGAATTTTCTAAAATAGATAAAAATTCGGATTGTTACATTTAATGTAAATTTTTATATACTAAAAATATATTTGATTATATTATATTATCTTATATTATATTACGTTCTATCAAATGTAAAAGATTAAAAATAAATAAAAAACAAATAATATTAATACTTATGGGAGTGATCTAATAAAAAGAAAAATTATGTTTTAATGTTTGATTTTTTTTTTTCAATCAAGTATGTAAGCAAAAGTTTTATTTTTCTGAATTATGTAATTTGCTGAAATTTCTTACTACAATTTAGCCTAATTATCCACTCCAACAATTTCTCTAAATTTCTTTCTTTTTTTTTTTTAGTATACTCTCTTTGATTTTCCTTAAAATTTTCTTGGAATATTAAAAAAAATTTGAAACATTTTTAGGTGATACAGATTAAAAATTACTACAATAATTGGGCCATCAAGATATGGCAAAAGTTACAGATAGCATGCTTCACATCTTTCAAAGTCGCTAGGCCCACATTGGCAACAAATACCTCACTACATGTCACACCCTGAAATCCAGTGGTGTTACGATCTTAGGATGTTGATAAATTTAAGATCACCAAGTACCCATTGAAATCAATTCTAATAGTAAAAAACCTGAGTTAAAATTATATCAACTTGACAATATGATCATACAATCAAAAGAAAATTCTTAACTTTTCCATTTCATTTCAATTTAACAAAATATACAATGATGTCTCCAATCTATAGAGTACACATGATTAAAGAACTATGAAAATAGTTATAATACAAAGCTTAAATGACTATACATTTATGGTAGCTTTGAGCAAGTAGGATTTCAAAGCTCAGATACCTCTGTCTCTATCCTCTCCCACTCACCTACTTGGAACCATAGACGAGGAGGGTGAGTTGTCAACTCAATAAATTAAGAAATGTATGAACTCCTAGAGTCCTTGGATGAACAGTAATTATATAATATAATAATTACCAAAACTATAGGAGGTAATAAAAAGTACAATATGTATATGTACTAAGAATGAGTAGGCACTAAAGGTTCAATATGCTTTGACAAAACAAAAATGTCAACAGTACATCAAATTGGTGTTAAATAGTTACATATACTTGGTTAAGTATACGCCTAGGTTATAGAGCCCTCTTTAGGTAGGACACTAACAACTTTAGACTCTATAAGTCAAGTCACTACTGCATATGGTGTATTAGCTTCACCTCCATTAGTGAGGTGTTCTACCAAACACATGGTTAGTCGCTACTGATTATAACAAACAGTTGGTCCAATGGCCTCATTAATCAATTATTAAAATAGTATTCGATAATAATAGATTCAATAGAAAAGTAAGATTTACTATCACTTGATTCAAAAGTGGTTTCTTAACAGTATTAATAAATGGCATTTCTAATAATTAAATAATAAATAATAAATAATATGATTTTCACTATTTAAATCTCAATGGACAAGGAAGATAATAATACTATTAACTATATTTAATAGAAGCATAAAGAGTAGTTAACCAAATGAAAGTATTTTTAAAACAAAACCAATTTTTGGTAGTTTTACCAGCATTCATATATTTCAAAACTCACTTGGGTAGCTAATCGTTCATAAATCTTTCACTTCATGCTTAGATCACCCACTTAGTAACAAGATTCAACAATTTTTTGGTTTGGCTGGCCTATAATCAACCCTTTGCTCTTACCAAAACTTCTAAAGGAAGGTGTAAGAAAGATATTTCTTGGATCTAAGATTCTTTAGAGAATTTATAGTTTCCTTCAAGAAGATAAAAAACTCTAATTTAAGAGAAAAATACAAAAGTTGGAGCTTAGAATGCTTAATAATAATAATAATAATAATAAAAGCATTACATTAATTGTAGTGGCCAACATATTATTTAGTGGTAGGTAGCTTGCAAGCCAAATATTTCCTACCATATTGTTTAAAGTTAGGTATCTTTCATTCTCAGCCATTCAACTCATGCAATACTGTTCAAGGTTAAGTACCTTACAATCTAAGCATTGTAATCTCATACAATACTCATAGACAATAACCTTAACTTGTCTATTCACTGAATAACGGTACTCAACATCAAGCCATAATTTGCTTCGTATCTATCCAAGTAACTATCAGCCTTGATACTAAGCTCATTGATTCACTTTACTTGTACCAAACTCGATAACTCGCTCCATTTCCTCTATTATCATGCTTGACTTCATCCTCAACATTGAAGTCCTTCATCTGTTCGTTAACATTTCACCCTCATTAATGAAACTCGTCTTATAGTCGAACTTTATCTTTAAAAATAACAATTTAACTTAACCAACTTCTCATAAACACTCGTAATGAAATAATCAATTTGACATGTTATAAGTGTACACAAATTTAGGGTGTTACACCATATTAGTATTTTATCTTCCACTAGACAAGTTTGCTCAATATACATGAAAAGTTCACCTTGGCACCTCCTTCAAACTTCTTAAATATGCAATCTTTGAAACTTTAGAAAAATGGGATTTGCGCTAGATCAGAATAAGGCTCCACGCCTGAAAATCAATAGTGCAAACATTTCATTTCACTATTCATCTATAGTATGATGTGACAAAGACCCACTAATAAAAAACAACCATGTTGCCTACTCACTTTAACCTCTAAGGTGGAAATACAACTTAAATACTTTCAATGGTTTGGTTATAAAGCATATTTTTCTAATTTGAATAGGCAGTAGAATAATCCATAGTTCAACATATACAATCTAGAGTGGAGAGATCATCCAAATATGTCACAAAGTAACTAAGGAAATCAAGGTATCAATACAAGGCAAAGTTTTTAACCTAGTTTCAAGTTAGAAATCAAGATCATATAGTACCATATAAGAGTAAGTCTTCATGGGAAGTAACATTACAAAAGTTTATCAATGTTATTTATGATCAGTTTGAGAAGTTGGAAGCTAACATAGATCAAATAACTAGCCACAATAGAAATTTAAGGGTATAAATTGGACAATTGGCTAGTTCTTTAAATACTAGAACTTAAGAAAATTTGCTTAGCAAAACAAAAATTAATCCTAAAGAGTAATGGCAATTACCTTGAGGAGTGATAAGCAATTTAAAAAGGTAGTTGATGAGAAATTGATTAGTTGTCACATCTCACTTTTGGGATAGAATGGTCTTAGGGCATGGGTAAGTCTAAGACACCCAAAAATCTTTAAAACCCGATTACATTGAGAATCCACTATAATCCAGACAGCATAATGGCATTACACACAATATTTCTAGGATACCAAAACCTACAATCCAAAAACACTTTTAATAATTTTCCATCCTTATATCCTCAACTTCACATCTAACACAAATCCTCCCCAATATTTTTTCATATAATGATTTATTTACAAGGTCTACATCATGTATTAGTAGTTGATAGCACTTTATACAAAAATAATTATACTAAATTTTCCACTAGCATTATTATATATAAATAATTTACATTCATAAATTAGGAGACTTAGGTACCATGGAGCATCTAAATATCATACTAATTTTAAATATATATGTTTTTTTACAACTAATTATACAATCATCAAAATGCAAAATCTTTTCTTTAAATTGACTTTCAGCTTCAAGCGAATAGCAACACTTGAGTTGCACTGATTAACCACTAGTCCTGTAAAAAAAATAAGGGAAGGGGGAATGAGTAAAACTCAGTGAATGTATTCTAAACAATTATGCACATAAGATCAATTTACTTCAATTTGGCTTCACAATGGAATCAATAACACTTGTACTAGAGTTCAGTAGCAAGAATGATAATATCAAGAACTATAGCAATGAAGGCAATACCAATAACACTGGCACTAAAGTTCAATAGAAATTTGGATTCACTAGATGAGTGCAGAAATTTTTCATTGCTACTCATGAATATTATACTAGTGGCAGGGGCTCTTCTTATGGAGCAATATCACAATGTGAGGTTAGCTAGACCTTATGGCTAGGGCATTCAAAACCCCTCTTAGCAAGGGTCACTTTATTATGTATAAAGCCCGATATTCCCCGCACCAAAAAAAGGGGATCTCTACATTAAGGATAATAGCATTATAACATTTTTAGTACTTCAAGAAATATTCAATTAACACTAAGAATGGTTTAATCACTAATAAATATGAAAATATAGCTAGCAAAAATCATTAGAACAATATTGCAATAGGATTCTCTTGGAATCCAGGCAATATACAATATCACTTTCAAAGAATATATGATATGACTTTTAATGCAATTCCAAATAATAATTTAGAATTCATATTCAAAAGTAAAAGATTTAGGTATCAACAGAAAAAAAAAATGGACAATTCAATCAAAGAAACAAATGGCAATTCCATATATATAAAAGTGTAGAACATTCTCACCTTTTCCTTTGTTTTCTTTAATTCCTTTTTACTACTCAATATGAGGATTGTCTCCCCCCTCAAAGTTTTTCACTTATATTAGTTTTTTTTGGGATCTTCTACATACAATATACATATATATTAGGTTTAAATTTCTATAGGCAAATTCATTAAAACATCAAAATTGAAAATCGGTCTATCGATTTTTATCCTAACTTAGCCTCATAATTACTGCCATAACATGAGTTACACTATTTTAATTATCATGATTCTTAAGATATTTAAATTCTAATACATTTTTATCCAACATATCCAAAATTCAACATATTTGGACTTTTGTAGCTTCTAGGGTGACTTATCCAAATCTACCTTGACTCTGCTGCTTAGGTTCATTGAGCTCATTTTACTCTTTCTACTATATCTCAGTATATAAATCCAATTAACCTAATTATTGTTTAAATGAAATTAGACTTATAAGGGAACAATTAATTAGTTTTGGTATTTAACAATTTTTGTCCAGAGGGTTCCCAAAATTCAGGCTAAACTCCCAAAAACCCTGACTATCCTTCCTACTAAGGTAGTCTTGATAATTGTTTAATAACTCTTTATATTCTTAGAATTTTGCTACCAAATTTTTATATCACTTAAATAACACCATAAAATTCATTTTATCTTTTTTGAGTTAAGTCCAAATCCAATCTTAGGATCCTCAATTCAAGTCCCAAATTCTAGCAGCATAGTCTAACCTACATGCAGGGCAACCTTATTTTCACTCCCATTACTCCTAACGTATTGGGAATTAAATCAAGATATTTTTACATCACATCCAAAGCTTTAATTTTTGTGTTTTGACTATTATCAAATTCAGACTCTAGGATTCTTAAAACTGAACCTCAATTTCCAGCAGTTTGGTTATCTACCAAACCCTAGCCATCTCTTTCCTTTCACTCTATCTTACATGTTTCTTCACTAATCCATCTTTAAATGACCACTTCCTTCTCTATTCAACACTTCCGTTTATTTTCTTCTCTTTCCTAACTTCATCCATCATCAATCAGACCAACAAAACTAACAAACAACCCAACATAATCATATCGTACTTAAAACTAGCAAGTATAAAATTGTTCTTACCTTGGTTGGAGCTAGATTTGGGATTTTTCTTGGATTTTTTCTTCTTTCCTCTTCTCACTCACATTTTCTCTTTTCTTTTGGCGGTCCACTCTCTATTCTTTCTCAACTTAGTCAAATTTTTAAGTGTCAGAAGCATAAAATGATGTTTATCTTCTCCTAGGATTTTATATAGTTTTTATTTTCTTTTTATTTTTTTTATTCACTTGGAATTTTGGCAAAATCTCCATCCTCCACATCTCCTACCTAGGCCAACAACTTTTTTGGCATTTTTCTCTTTTTTTTTTATTGATCAGTTGGATGGGGAGTCATCACATGATGATGACAAATTTGTTATTTATTACAAAGTTGCCATTTCCAGTCCTTAATTATTCTATTATTTATCTAATAATATCTTTAATCACTAATTTAGGTTCCTAATGTTATTTTTATTCATTCTTCTATCCATTTTCTGTAGACTCAAATTTTAAAAATTATGAAAACCGTGATTCGTCGGTTACTCACTTAGCATACCGATTTCGCTTAGGTATTTTCTATACTCAACGCCAACTTCATTTTTCAGTTTCATCACTTTTAATATCATCATATTTGCCTAAATTCTTCAAATAAAATGTAAAAATCTATTTCATAGTCAGAATTTCTTGACTCACTTTAGATGCCTCAATTTTCCGAGCATGTATCCTTTTTAGGTCATTAGCTCGTAGCTTTCTATTTTTCTTTTTACACTCTCTATTTCATTTGTTTTTATATCAAATCCTTCTCTTTTAATACTCTTCTAATATTTTTTACCTTATTTCATATAATTAGGGGCTAGATTTCTGGATCGATATCCATTCAATACTTTGATTTTTCGCAGTTGTCATCTATACTCTTTTGCTCTTAATCTAGTCACTTTCCTTACAACTTCAGCACTCATAGTGAACTCAAAATTGAGGTGTTACATTAGTGATGTGCAAAGAGGAATTGATCAAAAAGGTACTTCTATGAAGCAAATTCAAAGAGAATAATCAAGTTTAATTCGTCTAATGCTATCAAATATCCTTCACGGATAATTGTTATATAGTGTATTTAATTATTGAGATTACTAAAAAGGTGTTTGATATAAAATCCAAAGGAACCACTTGAAGCTTGTTTGGTGCACATTGCAATCGAAGACGATAATGAAGAATTTATAGCAATATGCTATATCAAAGATGATATCTTGAGGAAATAGGAAAAAGGAAGCCTAGTCCACCACTTTTAATTAAGTAAGCACCAACTTTTAAGCTAGATTAGCCACTTCCTTTACATCTTAGTTTGTTAAGAAGATTAGAGCAATAAAAAAAATTTGTTTGAAAGCTTATGGAAATTATAAATCTCTTTGCAATATGTTGAATAATTTTTACTTTAAACTTTTTCTTAGCTTAAATCAAGATGGTCAGAACCATTTAATTTGGTTAACGTCTATCCCTATGATGCAGTTGAAATTCAAAATGAGGCTTTTAAAACTTTCTATGAGAAAATTGTTAAGTTTCATATATCAACACATAAAGATTTAAAAGGGAGAAGAATACCAAAAGGAAGCAATGTGAATTGAAAAAGTGCTTCCATTATCATTCATATTTTTGTTCTTCTTTATGCATAATGAAAAAAGTTTAGGACTGAGAGCAAGTGAACGACAAATCTAAAAAGTAAAGTCCAATAACATCATTGAGAATTATTGTTCTTTCTACAAATTTAAATGAGGAAGTAGCTAGAAAAAAAAAAAGAAAAGGAATAAAAAGAAAGAAAGAATTGAAAAACAGCTCTTATGTATGACTTTAAGCATAAAAAAGTTCTCATTGGTATTTTGTTAAGTAATTAATTGTTGTCTTTTGTTATAATACCCTAAGCTTTGCTAAGATACAAAGAGCATAGCAATTATCATTATGAATAGTGGATGCTTGTTATGAAAGTGTAGGTACTTGCTAAGTGATGGAGGTTTATAAGTTAAAGAATAAGTGTTATTACTGATGAGGTCTAGGATGAAAAGATGATTAAGGAATTTCAGTTGGACTTTTAGACTAGTCCTAGGAGTAGGAATGGGAAATGATAAAGTCTTTATTTTAACAAGTGACTAATACTGAAGATGGAGGTTAGTGATGAAGCAAAGGATTATATATGAGACAAGTAAAGGAGGAGCTTTGAGGGTAATATAAAGATTGGTTGTAAGGATGAATTTCATAGGTAAAGAGAAGCCTAGATAAATGAGCTTGTTGTTGATAAGAATGACAATGATTAGAGAAAGGCTTCGATGATGAAGCAGGGTAAATAGACAAGCTCAGCAAAAGTAAAGTGAGAATTAGGGATTGGTACAGACAAAATGAATTGAGTAGGACAAGTTAAATAGCTTAAGCAAGCTATAATAGTCAACAGCGAGGTTATAAATATTTGTATAAGTTTTTAAGGAGAGTTGATAGGCTCAGTATTGTATAATGCTAGATAGTGTATAGATAAATTTAAGTTATTATAGTAAGTGCCTTTGTATGGCTTATGTTGTAAGATATTTATGGACAAATGACAGATAATGAATTATTAATGTTACAATTCACCTACCACTAAATAGTGTATATGAAAAGATGTAATAATAAGTATATAGTTTAGAGTGCAAGGCATTTACCAGTGGACATTTTGCAGAAGCTGTATGACCCTAATTAAAAGTTACCTTCCCAATGAATAGCTTGTTGACCACTAAGAATATTTTTAGTTATTTCTTCCTTCTATGTAAAGACAGATCATTCCAGAGTGTAATCCTTCCATCTTCTTCATTTCTTCTCTTTCTTCTCATGATTTAAAGTTAGCTATATTCTTTCAAAATCTCTAAGTTTGAACTAGATTTTAGATCTAAATTTGATATCCTCTATTATTTATTTTTCTTTAAAGAAATCAGCAGATCTTCATATTAAATCTAGGATCCAAGTGGTAGATTGTTCTTTTAATTGTCTTAGAAGAGTCTAAATATATTTGGAGAGTGGATTTATGGATCTAGTGAGCCTAAGGATAATGATGCAGAACATGATGATAATCAGTGAGCTATTAAAGATATTATAGCTAGTAAGGTAATTTATGACATGTGTTAATGTATGGTAAGACCTATCATAAACTGCTTATGTTAAAGATCCCTTCCTTTGATGATATGTTTTTGATAATCATTCCTTTTAGTGTTATATCCATGAAACTTAATGTTGTATTTCTTATTGTAAATGTTAAAGCCATTTGAAATGCAAAGTTAATTGTTAATGATTGACTAAGTCATTTAGGCTAACCTAATTTTTATTGATTATGATCCTACCAAACCAATACTTAGCTAGGCACACATTAATAAAACGCTTAGGCTAATGGGAAAAAATCTATTAGACCAAGTATACACCGATAACTCAACTAAGTCTATAAACAACATCAGAATGAATTATGATCTCCTATTGTTATTGGAACTTTTGGGATTTTTGGTGTTGTCCCACACATTAGATCTTCCACTGTTATTGAGATTACTGGGTTTGTAGTGTTGTCCCATCCACTAGATCTTCCACTGTTTTGCTATGATATAGAGACTCATGGGGATTGTGGTTATGTTTTACCCTTAGTTCTCCCACTGTACTGTATTGTTTTGTCATAAAGAATGTTCCCTAAGTGCCTATTTGTATTTGGTGCATATATATGTTCTTTGTTATCCACTAAATTGACATGTATGAAAATTAGTACACAAATTTAATTTCTTTCATGAAACCCTTATATTAACATATATTTTATGATTTACTGAGTTAATAGCTCACCATATTATCTGTGGATTTCAAAAGTAGCTCAGAAGAGTTAGAAGTAGAGCCGATATAGCTTCTTAACCCCCCTTCTCCATCAAAAAGCTACATAAACATACAAGTTATTTTAAGAATGTAAATTTTCTAAAAGTTATAGCTACTATATCTCTATTTTAGATGCTTCGTACATTGAAAAATTTATGTACAAAATGATTCAATTGAAAATGAAATAAAATGAAAAGATTTTGATTTTGCCTACTACATGATCTATTTATATCTCTACATGATTATTTATGGCTGTATGTGCACAGATTTAGAGTATATTATTGAGTTCTACGGATTTTCGGTGATTTTAAACCTATCTATATAGTAGGACTATCGTGCCATTGAAACCGGGCATGACATTTATATATCTTTATAAGCCATTAGCTTGGGTAGAACAAAAAGAAGGTGCCAAAGAGCATAGCCTAAACCTCTGCTTACAATCGGACATGTCAGATCTAGCATTTAGAATGATATTGGAGTTGTTTGACGATGTTTGATCATGCTTATTCTAATAGTTTGATGGAAGAACGAAGCTTAATCAATTATAATAAACACAACAGTAATAAGAGGATAATCTTAGACTAGAATATCAGCTCAATTGAGAATTAATGTACCTTTTACTGATGGAGTGGACCATTTATTTCAATGAAATTTTGGTGAGTTTCCATAGAAATTCTAAACCTATATTGGTTAGGTGAATCACTATAAATGGATAATATCTTATAATTGGTATAAGAAATAATTTGTTAATTTCTTTTTATACAAGAGTCTTAATGTATACTTGAGTTGTTTGGATTCAACACCTTATTCAATTGTGGGTCAAGATGATGTTATCAAAGATTAATTGGCTGGAGCATTCTGAGTTATACAACAGAAAATAATATTTCTCTTTTAATGATCTATCTAATGTTGTTATATACTAAATCAATAGGCACATAATAATTAAGGTTGACACGTGTCAATGCTTAAAAAATAAAAATTTTCAAAACAAAAATTATTATATTAAATTAATTATTTAAATCAATTAAAATATTATAAAAAAATTTCAAAGTAAACATTAAATCATTATCTAAAAGAAAATTTAAATTATCTTAATTAATTAAAATTATATATAAATAAATTATCTAAATCAACTAAATAAAAAATTTTCAAATTAAACATTGAATTAAATCATTATCTAAATTAATATGCCTTTTATTTGTTGAAGCCAATATCGTCCTGGGTGTCCATGGCCATCTCTCCAATCAACCTGAGG
The DNA here is from genome assembly GCA_947687605.1 of Reutealis trisperma. Taxonomy (NCBI): domain Eukaryota; kingdom Viridiplantae; phylum Streptophyta; class Magnoliopsida; order Malpighiales; family Euphorbiaceae; genus Reutealis; species Reutealis trisperma. The sequence continues at coordinate 79,595 of CANTUT010001654.1, read as the reverse complement.
AGATTTGTGTTGGTGACCTTGAGGTCACATGTTTCGCTATGCCCTGATGAAACTTCTTTTATGCCCGTTGAAAAGTTCTTTGTTTTTTCCTCTGTTATGGAAATTTTGATTTTATAAAATTGTTAATTAATATATAATAAATAAACCAATTAAGAGATGTTATAACATCTGACTATTAATGTTTATATTGAATTTTTAATATAGATTTCTCAAAAGCTAGCGGTTAATTTTGCATAGTCTATTTCTATATTAATTATTTGATATATTTGAATTTAATTAATATGGAATATATTTTTAACTTTTCAAGTGATAATTAGGTAAAGATAATTTTTTATTAAGTTCAGTTGACACTTGCAAATTTGTAATATGAACTGAGTTAATAGAATTGAAAGCCCAATACTGACAAAGAAACAAATTTTGAAAGCCCATTATTGGGCGAAAGATAATTGAAAAAAACCTACTGCGGGGCAAACTAAGTTCGGAAATATACCAATAATTGAAAGAGAACTAATTTTTGTCAGAATTATGATAGAACATGAGAGGTGGTGCAAAGATCGTTTAGACTTTAATACCATAGTAAGTTTTTAACATAGATTTAGGATACTCTTAACACTCTACTCTCAAGTGACAATAGGGTATTCAAAGTTATCACTTAAACAATTAGAATCGGATCAACTGGCAAGATAATTGGTAATTTGATAAACCGAACTAATCGGCAAGATAATTAAGAAATCAAATAAACTAGAGAAACCGGTAAGATAATTAGGTAATCAAATAAACCAAATCAACTAGCAAGATAATTAATTAAATAGGATCAACCTACTCTAATATTATGTTAAATTTTTAATATAAATTTGTGAGAACAAATCTTAATAGGTAACAAAATAAACTGGATTAACCAGCAGAGTGATTAAGTAAACAGGATTAACTTCTTCTAATATCATATTAAAATTTTAATATAGATTTGGAAGAATCAATTTTAAAAGTTAATTGTTAGGGTGGAAAGTTTATTACTATATTGTGACTTGATATATTTGTATGTAATCAATATGGAACATATTGTTAACAGTTTATCATCATACTTAGCAAAAATTTATGCACAATTATACTTATTTTTTAGTGCAAATCTAATGCATTTATATTTTGTAATATAATTATTTTTTATTTTTTTAAACATGTAATAATACAAGTAAATACAATGCATTGATTGAAGTTAACTTAAATTTATACATAAATTAATAAATAATAAACAATAATAAAATCAAAATGAAGTAATTTTGTAGCATCACTGTATTATTTACATTGAATTTAATGTGATATGTGTTGTGAAAATTGACACCGGATTAGAGCAAAATCGCAGCTAATAATTTGAGAAAAATAATAATAAAGATTTATGGACACACAGATTTTACGTGGAAAACCCCCAAACAAATTAGGGTAAAAACCACAGGTAAAGATAGAAGAATTTCACTATGAGAATAATAGGAATTACAATCTCTCTATTTATAAAGGAGAAACAATTTTAATTCTCTCTTTATAATAGGAAATTAATCACTCTAACTCTCTAAATATTTTCTCTCTAACTCTCTAATTTTATTCTCAAAATGGGATGGTTTTAGGCCTTGTCTTCATGGCTATTTATAGCCATCCAAGAAACAAAAAATTCAAACCAATTAGTTGTTAATTGGTTGGCTTCCATTTCTTTTTTTTTTTTGGTGTGCTATTCTATTTCAAAATTTGGTGCCTCTTTTATTGACAATTAACTAAATTTGGTGCATCTTTTGTTGACAATCTCCCACTTGAAGATTTGATTGAGGATCAATCAATCTTCACACCGTTCTCTCTATCTTGCCATTTCCATGTTGCTTACGTCTCTACTAGGCTATTGGAGGATCGACACCAAATAAACTTATCAGTATTGACTGCCTTTGTCATAAAATCTGCCAGGTTCTCTTTCGTATGAATTTTCCGCATATTCACTATTCCTTCTTCCACTTTCTCACGAACGAAATGGTATTGAACTCGAATGTGCTTTGTCTTTGAATGAAAAGTTGGATTCCTTGCAAGATGCAAGGCACTCTGACTGTCACAAAACAAAGAAATCTTTTCCTGTTTGTGCCCGAGTTCTTCCATTATCATTTTCAACCAGATTGCTTTTTTACTGGCTTGTGTAGCTGCTATATACTCTGCTTCTGTTGTTGATATAGCCACAACTGACTACAGTTTTGAAACCCAGCTTATTGCTCCTCCAGCAAGAATAAACACATAACCTGTAGTGGATTTACTTTTATCCAAATCACCTGCATAATCTGAGTCAACATACGCTCTAACAGTAAAATCTAATCCTCCATAACATAATGCAGCATCTGAGGTCCCCTTAATGTATCTCAAGACCCTTTTCACAGCATTCCAATGCTCTCAACCAGGATTCACCATGTATCTACTAACCACTCCCATTGCATGTGCAATGTCTGGTCTTGTACAAATCATAGCAAACATTAAACTTCCCACTGCTGATGCATATGGTACTCGAGACATCTCCATCCTCTCTGCTTCACTGCTAGGACTCATCTTGGAGGATAACTTGAAATTAACAGGAAGTGGGGTAGAAATTGGCTTACAATCTTGCATGTTAAAGCGTCGCAAGATCTTCTTCAAATAATTCTTTTGAGAAAGCCAAATCTTCCTATTATTTCTGTCTCGATGAATTTGCATCCTTAGAATCTTGTTTGCCGGTCCCAAGTCCTTCATTTCAAACTCCCTAGCCAACTGAGCCTTTAGTTCTATGATATGATCTTTGTTGGGGCCTGCTACCAACATGTCATCAACATACAACAGTAGAATGATGAAATCATTATCTCCAAACCTCTTGAAATAGGCACAAGGGTCTGCATTTAATCTACTGTATCCAAGGCTCATGATGAAGGAATCAAATCTCTTATACCAACACCTCGGCGCCTGTTTGAGACCGTATAGAGATTTGTTCAACCTACAAACCAAGTTCTCTTTTCCATGTTCTTCAAATCCTTCTGGTTGGAGCATATAAATTTCTTCTTCAAGATCTCCATGAAGAAAAGCAGTTTTCACATCTAACTGCTCTAGGTGTAGGTCGAGAGTAGCACACATTGCCAGAACTACTCGGACTGTATTAACTCGAACCACAGGTGAAAATATCTCATTGAAGTCTATGCCTTCTTTCTGAGCATACCCTTTTACCACCAGTCTTGCACGATACCGTTCCACTTGGTCATCACTATTTCGTTTGATCTTGAAGACCCATTTATTGCCAATAGGCCTTCTTCCTTGTGGTAACTGCACAAGCTCCCAAGTCTTGTTCTTATGAAGAGCTTCCATTTCCTCCTGCATTGCTGCCATCCACTGAGATGCATCTGAACTATTCATTGCTTCTTGGAGAGTTGATGGCTCCCCTTCCTCTGTTAGAAGACAGTATGCAACGTTACTCTCCATAAAATAATCAGACTGCCAAGCTGGTATTTTTCTTTCACGAGTTGACCGTCGAACTTCTGTAGTTTCAAACTCAATTGGTTCTCGTTCCTCAATTTCTGGTATTACTTCAGAAGAATCCTTTGAATCAGACTCTTTTTTCCACCTGTACCATTGTAGTTTCTGGACCTTCATTTGAACTGTTACTATCACCTTTCTCTTGCAGCTTCCCTTCTGCAAATATCACATCCCTACTGATGACGACCTTATGGGTAGTGGGATCCCATAGGCGATACCCCTTTACTCTATCAGCATAACCCAGAAATATGCATTTTCTGAATTTTGGATCTAACTTTGTAGTTTCTTGAGCGTTGTACATCACGTACACAGGACTTCCAAATACATGGAGGTTTGAATAATCAGCAGGCTTTCCCGTCCATATTTCTATCGGTGTTTCAACTCAATTGCAGTTGATGGTGACCGATTGATCACATAACAAATGGTGTTGACTGCTTCTGCCCAAAATATTTTTTCTAGACCAACAGCTCCCAACATGGCCCTTGTTCTTTCTAACAGGGTTCTGTTCATCCGCTTTGCCACTCCATTTTGTTGAGGAGTGTATGCCGTAGTAAACTGCCTCTTAATGCCTTCTTGATTACAAAACTCAGCAAACTCATTGCTGGTATATTCTCCTCCCTTATCTGTCCTCAAACACTTGATCTTTTTCCCAGATTCAAGTTCTACCCGCGCTTTGAATGCTTTGAAAACTGAAAACACATCTCCCTTCCCCTTGATAGGAAATACCCAACATCTCTTGGAATAATCATCTATGAAGGACACAAAGTACTTCGCTCCTCTCAGGGATGTAACTGGTGCTTGCCATACATCAGAGTGAACTAATTCTAGAACTTTCTTGCTTCTAGAATTTGATGTGTTGAATTTTAACTTGTGCTGCTTACTTGTCATACAATACTCACAAAAAGGTAAAGACACCTTAGTGAGTCCCGGAAGTACATTATGTTCTACAAGAATTTTCATTCCCTGCTCAGACATATGCCCAAGTTTCTGATGCCACATTGTTGTAGATCTTTCAGTTGAACTGCTTAAAGCAACAGATGCTTCTCCTTCTTGTAGAGTCTCTCCCATCAGTATATACAAATTTGCAGTCATTTTCTGTCCTTTCATAAGTACAAGCGCACCACGGATTATTTTCTTAGTCCCATTCTGGGTTTCGATCCTACACCCAAGATCATCTAGTTGTCCTTCAGACAATAAATTCTTTTGCGAGCCCTCTACATGTCGCACGTTTTGAATAGTGCGAATTGTACCATCATACATCTTCAACTTGATGGTTCCAATACCGACAATCTTCAAGGCATGATTATTTATTGTGTACACAGATCCTCCTGAGATAGCCTCATAATGATGGAACCACTCTCTCTGAGAGGTCATATGAAATGAGGCTCCAGAGTCAATGAGCCATACATCAGCAAATCTTTTTCTGCCTTCTGAAGTCATCGCTGCTTCACAACACAAAGCTTCACCTTCATTTGAGGTAGATGCTATATTTCCATGAGGACTAGAATTTTTATTTAAACTCCAGCAATCCTTCTTCAGGTGACCCTTCTTGCCACAATGGTAGCACTTCATGTTCTTCTTACTTCTTGATTTGGACCTACCATGATTTTGGCTCCCACTTGAGCCACGTTCCATTGATCTCCCTCTCATCACCGTTAGCGCCTCCGCTTGCTGCGAACTAGCCAATCTGTCTTGCTTATTTTTGCGCAGATTTTCTTCTTCCAGAATAGCAGCTGCAATATTATCGAAAACTAGATTGTCTGTATTGTTTGTTAGATTGATGATGAGTTGATCATATGAATCTAGTAGACTTTGAAGTAGAAGTTCAGCATGCTCTTGTGATTCTATTTTATAACTCAGCGATGTGAGTTGAGAAAACAGAGAATTCAAGGTGTTAATGTGCTCCGTCACTGAAGTAGATTCTGACATCCGTAGAGTGTATAATTTCCTCTTAAGAAAAATCTTGTTGTGAAGTAACTTGGCCTCGTATAATTTTTCGAGATGATCCCAAATCTCTTTTGCTGTTTTCTTCTCCTCTATGCTAAACAATATCTCATCTACAACTGCCAAATGAAGATTTGCAACAGCATTCCCATCCATCTCATTCCATTTGTTGTTATCTGTGATCTCCGCTGGCCTATTGCTAATGGCCGCCAGACAATTATCTTTTCTCAAGATAGCCTTCATCTTTAATTTCCACAGTGAGAAATTTCTCCCGTTAAATTTTTCAATCTCAAATTTTGCCGCTATTGCTTCTATCACGAACTTTTGAGCAAATCTAGCTCCCACTATTTCACGTAAATAGTAACTGTATACTGGAATAGTGACCGTAGTCCGTGAACAATACACCAGGTAAGTTCCCAGGAAAGAGAGGTGGGTCACAATGGACACACTTAAATACCAAGTCTTTCCTTAGCCAGAACTTTTCCTAGACATGTATTTTCACACTACTACACTTATTTCCAACTTACTCATGAATAGTGCCAAATTGTATAGTACTTCAGAGTACTATTCGCAATAATAATTTTTCAAGAAAAATTTTTCTGATGTGGAAAATCAGTTAAAACTGCAACCACAGAGCATACTCTTATTTTTCAAGAAAAATTAAAACCAATAGTTCTTATACCACTTGTTGCGGAAATTGACACCGGATTAGAGCAAAATCGCAGCTAATAATTTGAGAAAAATAATAATAAAGATTTATGGACACACAGATTTTACGTGGAAAACCCCCAAATAAATTAGGGTAAAAACCACAGGCAAAGATAGAAGAATTTCACTATGAGAATAATAGGAATTACAATCTCTTTATTTATAAAGGAGAAACAATTTTAATTCTCTCTTTATAATAGGAAATTAATCACTCTAACTCTCTAAATATTTTCTCTCTAACTCTCTAATTTTATTCTCAAAATGGGATGGTTTTAGGCCTTGTCTTCATGGCTATTTATAGCCATCCAAGAAACAAAAAATTCAAACCAATTAGTTGTTAATTGGTTGGCTTCCATTTCCTTTTTTTTGATGTGCTATTCTATTTCAAAATTTGGTGCCTCTTTTATTGACAATTAACTAAATTTTGTACATCTTTTGTTGATAATATGTCATTCTCAGTTTCCTCTAAAATAGGGTTTTACTGCGGGTTGATATCCTCAGTTTCTCTGAAAAAAAGTTTTGCTTCTAGATGCTTCTAAACCAAGGTTTCGTGAAATAGTTTCCAATCAATTCCTCAACAAAATCAGGATACTTTATGAAGTTTTTCAGCCATTTATGGGAGGAAAAATCTTTTTATAATCATTAGTTGAGTGAAAACAGCTATATCAGCCCTTTTCCCCACGAACCACTAGAATTCCAATCACTAACTTTTTGATCTTGGATAAATTTTCAGCTTTGAGTGTTAATTATCTAATGGTATTCTAAACATTTTTTAAACACGCCAATTGAAATTACAATTAGCATTGTTCATCTACATTGTTCTCGCATGTGAGCTTTAATGCCCGAGGCAATACATTTTTAATGCATATGTACTACATTAAATTATTTATCCAAAATAATAAAATTAAATAAATCCAAACTAAATAAATATAGTATTGTGATAAAAATATAAATAAAATTTCCACGACATCAGGCATGTGATAATTTAGTTCTTACTAAATTAATAAAATAATAATAAGTAAGATAATTAATAAAATAATAAAAATTAAGATGATTCTTTCACTTTTTACATTCTTAAAAAATTGGTAGATTGTAAAAAATTTACATGAAAATTATTCTGGAATATATTCTAATGTTTGGTTGATATAAAAGTGTTGCATTCTCATAAAAGCTAAATTTCTAAATACGAGGTCTCGCATTTACGTTCACATATACATGGAAAGTACTTTCCCATCTTTAATATTTTCTCATATATATATATATATATATATATATGTATCCGCAGTATTAAAAGAAGATGAGTCAAACATATTTAAATAAATTATTTTTTATAATTTAAAATTGATATTTTTATATTCAAAAATATGTTAAAAAAAAGAAAGTAATATATATATAAATATATAAACATATATATATATATATATATATATTTGTGTGTGTATATATATATATATACACATACACATATATATATACATATACATATATATATATGTGTGTGTATGCGTATATATATATATATACACACACACACAAATATATATATATATCACACACACACACATACATATATATATATATATATATTACATATATGTATGTATGTATGTATGTGTGTATATATATATATATGTGTGTGTGTGTATGTGTGTGTGCGCGCACGTGTATGTATATATATGTGTATATATATGTACATATGTGTATGTATATGTACATATGTGTATATATATATATGTGTATATATATATATATGTGTGTGTGTGTATGTGTGTGTGTGTGTGTGTGTGTACACACACAACACACACGCGCGCGCGCGCACACACACGTGCGCACATGCACACGCACATATATACACGCACACGCACATATATACATACACACGCGTGCGCACACACACACATATATATATATGTGTGTGTGTGTGTGTATGTGTGTGTGTGTATTTGTGTGTGTGTGTGTGTATATATATATATATATATATATTACTTTCTTTTCTTTAACATATTCTTGAACATAAGATTATCATTTTTAAATTATGAAAAATGATTTATTTAGATGTGTTCGACTCATTTTCTTTCAATATTGTGAGTATATTAAAATGTGGATTTGTTTAAATTGTTTTTTCTTATGAAGAACAAGTGTAGTTGTGATACTATTTTTAAGAATGGTTTATAGGATATGCTGGCTGAAGAGTCTGAATTTGGCTTAAAGCTTGTATTGTTTATGAAATTAGTTTATGTAAAGTATTTGGATGTATTAGAAAAATAGTTGGAGAGAATTATTAGTGATGACTGATGGAGACACAAATAAAAAAATGAGTGATAGTGGTCTCAATATGAGTAGGCTTTTGATAGAATTATGGTCTTTTTTTTTATGTTTATCTTATTCTTCTCATTTAATTTTTTTTTAAAATTTTTTGACTTTTGATTTTGTGATTAAAAATTGTTTAGAAAATAGCAATTCAAAAATTTAATAGATGTTCCAATTGAATTATCAATTATTCAACCAGGTATTAAATATTTTTGAACATAATAAAATTTAGATTTATTTTAAAAATATTTTAAACAATAACATTTTTTACTTTATACAGCTAAAAAAAGATGTACATATATAAATAATTCATTTTCATATAGCACAGTTGATGTAATCCTAATTGAAGTTCCAATAATTCTTAATAATACCTCTGCAGGTAATATTAATCTTATATATTTTTTAGCTTTTTCCTTAATACAATATACATGAAAATTTATTATTTAAATTGTTATAATAGAACCTACTCCATTGCCAATTCATTTACAAGGAAAAGATAAATTAAAGCGTCCATTACCATATAAGTTTGCTTCATCCAATAATTCTAAAAGTAACTACTAATATATTTAGAAAATTAAATTTAATATATATATATATATATATACACACACACATTCTATTAACTAATAATTCTATTTTTTTTTAATAGGACATTGTTTGCAAAAATTAGACTTAGGATATCTTCACACCCAGTGTACTCATTCAGAGCTTTGTATTGGTCTAATGAACGTGTTTCTGGTTACACTAATAAAGGGAAAAAATTATATAAACTCTGCTGTAAGAGTGGAAAATACATTTGCCACTATTAAATGAAACACCTAGATTTCTTGACAAATTATTAGATTACGATGGTGGACCTATTTCATCAAGCTTTAGAGAATTTAAAAGATTATAATACTATGTTTGCTTTTAATTCTACGGGTAGCAAGATAGATTATGAAATAAATAAAAAATTAGGCCCTTATGCTTTTAGAATATTTGGACAAAATCATCATTTAATTGGTTTATTGTTACCTCTTGATTGTGAAAAACCTAAGTTTGCTCAACTTTATATATATTATACAGAAAATGAAATTCATAATAGATTTTTTAATTTTACTAGCAATGAATATGGTAAGTCTATAAATGAAATGATTGTTTTTGGACTTATGGAAATGTTTAATGCGTATAATCAACTTGCAAAGTGTTTTAGAATGGTACGTGATAGGTTTAAAGAAAATAATTATTTGCTGATAAAATTAAAATTAATTGGGTGAAGAAATTCAAATAGTTTACAATATAATCTTCCTAAGTCTTCTAAAATAGTTGGTTTGATAGTTGGCGATTCTAGAATGTATGATAAAGAAAGAGATCTAATTATTAAACAAAAATCCGGTTTATTAAAACGAATTAGCTTTTTGCATCCAAGTTTAATGTATTTGCAATATCCTATATTATTTCCTTATGGTGAAGATATCTATAGAATAGATCTTAAATTACACCATCAATAATAATAGATCTAGGAAATCTAGAAAGTGCATTATAATGTGTGAATATTATGGTTATAGGTTACAACAACGACTTAATGAATGAAAAACTTTATTAAGAGGTGGTTGTCTATTTCAATAATATTGTCGATGCCTTTACATTTGTAAAGAAGAAAGATTATATTTTATACGGCATAATCAAAAAGAATTTAGATCTAAAATATATAGTCAAATTAAGAATGTTGTGCAACATGGTAATACTAATCCTAATGATTTAAGAAAATCTGTGATCATATTACCTTCTACTTATACAGGCAGTCCTAGATATATATTAGAACATTATTATGATGTAATGTCTATATGTAAATTTTATGGGCATCCAAATTTATTGTTGACATTTACTTGCAACCCATTATGGGCTGAAATTTAGCAAATGCTAAATTATTATATACCAAAACAAAAACTTGAAGATAGACCAGAAATTGTTTGTAGAGTTTTTAAGCTTAAAGTGGATGAATTAGTTAAAGCTATAAAAAAATATGAACATTTTGGTAGATTAATTGCTTTATTATACACTATTGAATTTCAAAAAAGAGGTTTACCACAAATACACTGTTTGATATGGCTTCATAAAGATGATATATGGCTACTACTTTTGACATTAATTTTTCAAATTCTGCTAAAATACCATCCAAAGAAATAGATTTTGATACATATCAATTAGTTTCAAAATTTATAATACATGGTTCGTCTGGTCATATTAATACATCATCTCCATATATGAAAAATAATAAATGCTCAAAATTTTTTGCAAAAAAATATCAAGATGCTACAACAATTGATTCAAATGGATTTACATCTTATAAAGATAGAAATGATGGAAATTGTATAATAAAATGTGGTGAAAAGATTGATAGTTACTTTGTTGTTCCATGCAATAGAGATTTAATTTGTAAATACGAAGCTCACATTTGTGTCAAACATTGTTGTCAATCTACATTAATAAAATTATCATATCCCACTTTTGGAATATGACAGTACTAGGGTATGGGTATGCATAAAGCTACCAAAAACCCATAGAACCCAATTAACACCTTCAATATATTGAAATCCAGCATAACACCAGCTATACATATATTATATCCTAGAATCACAATCTGCAAATAACAACACTTTCATTTTTCTCCTTATAACCTCAACTTCGTTAAACGAAATTTCCAAGTTTTCCAAAAATCTACATAATATAATATAGACATATTTATATATCCCAGAATCACAACCTACAAATAACAACACTTCTATTTTTCTCCTTATAACCTCAACTTCATTAAAGGAAATTTCCAAGTCTTTCAAAAATCCAGCATAACATACTATAGACATATTTAAAGTATACATAATCTTTTTATGCAAACCAGCATCTAAAATATCATTATATACATGGAGCATCTAAGGAAAAGCTATTCAAGTATTTACATACAAATATTATTTATATTTTATCCAAAATGAAATCTTTACTTCAGCTTTGGTTATAGCTTCAAGTGAAGAAGAAACTTGAGCTTTACTTGATAACTTCTAGCTTTCTATAAAAGTTTTGGTGAATGGAGTGAGTATAAAATCTAGTGAGTAAGAAATATACTATCATACATTACTAGGCTAGGTAACCAATGTTAACTAACAAGGATAATACTTGTTATACACATTATAGCATACTTTAGATGTTTATCTCATAATTAGGTCATATTTGGAAACAAAACTCATAGCAAAAGAGAAATCTATATAGAATCATATAACAATTTTACAATGGAAATTAGCTCAAATTTTATAAAACGTAAGTCGTACATTTTAAAATAGAAACTTCTTGCGAACTGTAACTCATATATGTAAAATAGAAACTTTACTCACAATCTGAAGATGAAACTCATATTTTGCAACTCATTTTACAAATTAAATTTCAAGAAATAATTTGTGAAAACTTTATAAAAATTCATAATAAAATTAACTCATTATATAATCATACAAGATACATAAAAGCTTCTCATAATATCATAATTCATAGTATATATTGTAAAAACTATATAATTTTGCTCGTGATAAAACATGTAAAAACTGAGAATAGAAATTGGCTGGTAATCTTGTAATAGACTCGTAATATTTCTCATAATAGCTCGTGATAAACATGAGATTAATCAGGTCCCATGGCTAGAAATTTATACTCTTCCTAGCAAGAGGTCGAATGTTATATCCCATTCATGGGTACAATGTGCACAATGTCCGATGATTTACCATTCATTGGTCAGGAGATTTCTGCTTATTTAAAGTCACAATAATCACATAATAAAATCAATATAAGCTCATAATAAATACAATATATATCAAATTAGTCTCATAATAAATACTTATAATCAACACATTTCAATACTTGTAATTCATTAAATATTCTAGTAAACTTATAAATCATTTTTAAAAACTTATATTCTAGTAATAATATGTAATAATCCACACTTACCCTAGGAGTTTTGAGGATCAATTTGCTTGACTTAGAATTATTAACACCAAGTGCATGCTTTTATGGGAATATTTATACTATGTGATTGATGAGTATGTGGCATGTTAAATTAATTTTAATATACATAATATGAGTTATTATTATGAAATAAATGATTTATATGAAGTACATTAGCAAAAAAATCAATTATTTTAAATAAAATGAATTTTCATGCATAAAGACAATTTTTAAGCATAAAATAATTTTATGAGTATTTTTTTAAAATATTTTTAAATAAATATTTTGGGAGAAATTTTAATGAAAATAATAAGAAAAATATTTTTATTTTAATTACTCATAATCAGCCCCTAATTTAAATAAAAAGCCCAAATACATAAAAGCCTACTATCCAAAAACCCTTTTAACCTAGTTCATTAAGGGTATTAATGGGAATTGCACCCAAACCCTAATATATATTGTAAAATTCGGCCAGCCTAGGTTTTTCAGCAGTTATTACTTTATTTGTCTGTATCTTAGTAGAAAAATTCTCTCAAAATGTTTTTCTTAACCGAAATTAAGAAAACATCTTTCAGTTTCGCGATTTATTGACCGTAATCATAAGTTTTTCTTCTCTTTCAATTTCTAAACTGATTTCTATGAAATAAATTTTGGGAAAATTATTTTGAACTAGTTGATTACTAATTTTTATAGATTTAATTCTATTTGGATGAGTTTTTGCGAGAGAAAATCTATTTTCTACCGAAAACACAAATCTTTCCGCGAGATTTCTCCAAAGGTGAATTTTATAACTTCAAAATCACAATTCTTATGCATAAACATCACTAGAAGGGGGCAATTTGTGCATCAACGGTTTCTAAACTGATTTTTGACTTGTTTTGATGAAAAATATTAGATTAAATTATATTTCTGTATATTTTTGTGATGACCGAAAAGTTTCAAAAAACAAAGGAGTTTAAGGTTTTTGTGCTAGAATTTAGAAGTTGAAATATTCTATTATTAAATTAATATGTGGCTGTCGATTTGTGTGAGTAAGAATTCTAATTTGATATTTATTTTGTTTAGATGAAAAATAATGATTTGAATCATATGTCTATATATTGCTGTAATGAACGAAAAGCGCAGAAAGCGCGAAAACTCATAATTTTCACCTAAGTCTTAAAACTTGGAATTTTTTTGTATAAATATTATCTATGGTTGTCAAATCATGCATGGACATGTTCTAAACTGATATTTTCCATGATTAAATGAAAAATAATGGTTTAAACAATCTGTTTACATATTTCTGAAATGACCGAAAAATACAAAAAATAAGAAAACTCATGATTTTGTACCCTATAACCCAAAAGTTGAATTTCATGTATAAGCAATACTATTTGTGGCCAATTCATGTGAATTAAAATTCTAAAATGATTTTTGTTGTATTTACATGAAAAATCTTGGTTCAAACCATGTTTTTACATATTACTGAAATAGATGAAAAGTGCAAAAAGAAAAAAAATATAGTTTTCCTTTTGATGATGCATTCAGCCAATATTAATATTTTTATCCCAATGTTTATAATTTTTATGTGATATGTTTTGATGATTGTTGACATGTATGTATGTATAATAAATGATAAAATTGCATGTTAATTGAAAGTATGATCCTAGATAAGCTTAAAGGCATTTTGATATACTTAAGGTATCTTAACCTTATATTGTGATTAGAATGTAAATGTCATTGGGAATTGTTGCACAATTTCTGCAAGTGCATAGATTAGTTACAAGTAATAAAGTGATGAGTGAGTATCGTTCCCACGAGAAAGGGCTTGTCAAGCACCAATTTTAAAATTACTTTATTATTTAGAAAATCAATTATGAGATTTTATATTTTAAGCTAAAGTGAAATTCAAGTAAATAAATGATGATAAATATGAAAATAAGATTAAAGGTTTAGGATTTAGAATTCATCAATTGATCACATATAATTTCTTTATAATCTTTAGATGGATTATTTTTTGCAGGAATTAATGATTAGATTTCCCTAAATTATATGATGTTCTCTCTCAAAATACAACATGTGTGTTCATATTAACCTTACGTCTACTCTCATGATCATAAGCAATTAACACAAACACATTAAGTTTTATAGAAATCCTTTTAATAATCACAAAGGAGTATTCTTATCTCTAAGCAATACATTCCCTAGGTCAATTATCTTAATGAACTAATATTGTGTTTCCATTCTCGCTGCTTCACACATATCTTAAATCATGCAATTAATAGCCAGTTAATTATAAGCATTAAGTTTTAAGATAAAAGATTAATTCCAACAATCAAATCCAATCAGTTAAATATAAATAATCATATGCAAATCAAAAGATTACATCTAAATTCTAAAAAAATGAACTTACCGATTCATAATTAAAAAGGAAGAAACAATTAAATTAACAATAAACATAATAACAACTTAAAATTAAATTCAAGAGTAAAGTTTAGAAAGAACTCTTTTTGGGATACAATCTTTGATGAACATGAGCTCCAAAACTTCTCTTGATAAAAATAACATAAACAAATAAGAAAACTAATCTATTTTTTTTTCTCTAAATATTTTTTGATGGATTTTCTTGATGCTATTTTCCTTTGCCAAGCATGGTATTTATAGGCATGTTTGCTGAAAGAATTCAAGTTCCATTAAAATTCTTACATCAAAAATTCAACATTGATTGTTAGGTTGACCATCAACCATTGAATTCCTTCATCAATATTCAAAAATAGTTAGGTTGGCCACCAACCATTGAATTTATTTCTCATAGATTGAAAACTTGAATCTTTGCTTGCATCATTATTTTTATGACATCATCACCTGCATCATTTATTTTATTGCATCATTGTGACATCATTTTGATATGCAAAAATAAAATAAAAATACTTAAAATATGTTATAATTTATTTATAAATTGTAGAACTATTTATGTCTCAAAATAAGTAATAATATTATTGTATTCTTGAGAATTGAGCTAAAATTTAAGTTTAAGCACATAAAATAACTCTAAGAATGTAGAGTTATCACATCCCCAAACTTAAGTTTTTGCTTGTCCTCAAGCAAAAGAAAATTCAAAATCTAAACTAGTCCACTTTCGTAGGAAATTACGATTGCATTTAGCATATGCAATAAGTCTTTAAACCCCTAGATGTCCCATAGAGGATGAGTTATAGTCTCGTGAGGGCTTCCAGTGGTGATACCCACAAACACCTATAAAACTCTAAATTTTCAACTATTTATTTCAGAGAATAATCAAATATCACAAAAAAGAAATTTAATCCTCTCATGCTTATGTTGAATTTTTTTTTTTAAAGGTCTCAAGAAATTAATATTTACAAACAACATATCAATAATATTGCAAGTCAAGCTTCTATCTCAAGTTCAAAACAATCATCATCTTAATCATGTCTTGAATAACTATGCATTAAATCAACTGCAAAGAAATTGTTGCACTTCAGATAGGCATGTACACACTAATATCTTTAAATTCCTCTATCAAAATGTATAAAATAGATGTACAAATCTCATAAGCATACTAAAGCAAATAATCTCCACTAATGAAATTCACAAATCAAGAGAGATCAATAGGTCTTGACTAGGCTTGTAATAGGGCTAACACAAGGTATTTTGGCTAAACAAAGAAAAGGCTAAATGAACCAAAATAAGATAATTATGCCAAGTTTATAAAAGAAAATCAATAGCTCAAATAAAGGGATTTTGTTAATGAAGGATCTCTTTTTTTCATTAAAATGTGAACTAAACAAAATTATCTCACAAATAGGGTGAAAGATAACAATTAAGGTTAATTAACAAAGAAAGAAAGCTAAAATTAACAAGGCATAAAAGGGTAAACTAGGGAAAAAAATTAAAATAAAGGTGGATATAAGTAACAAGCTAAACAAACAATGCCTATATCATATCCCTCTTTCAAAATGAATTCAAAATTTCACCTCAAAAGTTTGCAAAAACATGTTCTAAGATAGGTGAGGCAAATGAAGATAAAAATAATGTGTAGAAGCCCTCTCTAAGTAAGCAGACACAAATTTAATGCAACCAATATAATGCAAAGTAAAGTAAAACATAATCTTAATAAAAGTTAATTTCTTACCCAAAATAATTGCTCAACCTGAAATACTTTAATAAATTGTCCACAAATACTAATTAAAATCAATCATTGGCCTTTCATCAAACTATTTAACACAAGCATACTTTATCAATAAAAGAGTAAAAATTTTAAATTTATTCATCAAAACACAAAAGAAATGACTGAAAATAAAAAATAAACTAAACCTTCCCCAAACTTGCAATTGACATTGTCCTTAATGTCAAAGAAACAAATCAAAAGAAAAAAAATACTCCCTCTTGTAGAAAAGTGGATTCTAAATTGTAAGCAGAACGTGCATTCCACTTTTTTGTTTCTTATAAAACATCATGAAACAACCCTAAAAGTAAGCATGAGAAATTAATCACACAAAAACATCAATTTTTTTTTATTATTTATTTAATTTTTTTATTTTGGAAACTAAAGAAAGAAAGAAAAAAATACAAATACGTATCAAGAGCACAAAAAGTACTCTTTACTCTACTATATCGTATAAACAATTCTTCAGTTAGTTAGTTAGTTAGCTAGCTAGTTAGTTTTTTTTTTTTTTTTGAAAAGGAAAATCACAGAAATTTAAGATGCGTATCAAGAGTACAAAAGTAACTCTTTACTTAGCCATATTACATTTAGTGAATCAAACCTAAAACTTCGCTTGATCAGGTGCAACAGAAAACACACAAAAAAAATGCAATAAAAAGTACAAGAATTAGGGAAGTTACAACCGGAGATTCAAATCTAGTCTTCTCTTCTTACTGCTATTGGCCCTGGGGTGCCAAACTATCTGCGCCATCAATGGATTAGGTTCAGATTTAAAGTTTTGCATTTGATCAATCAATTGATCAATAGTTGAAGTAGAGACTAGGATGCATCGACTCACTGGTATCATAAAATCCTGTTCCACAGCATGATTGAGAAAAGATAACAAACCATTATAAAAACCATCAACATTAAGAAATCCCAATGGCTTTTGAAGAATAGTTAATTGGGTCCAAGATATAATGGTGAAGATATCTTCAAATGTTTCTAAACCACCAGGTAATGCAATAAAAGCATCAGCATTGAGATTCATATATGCCATTCATTCGTATATGCTCATAACTTGTAACTTATTACCGATAGTTCCACTAGTGATACGTTTTTTCGAGCCAAAGCCTTTAGAACTATTCCTAGGACTTTGCTACCTCTAATATATGCAGAACTTGCGACACAACCCCTTAACCCTAAACTACCTCCCTCAAACACCAAATCAATTTTTCGTTCAGCTAAAATCCTACCAAATTCATTAGCTGCTATCAAGTACTCTCTTTTCTTGCTAGAGTTTGGACTACGAAAGATACAAATAATTTTAATTTTGCGTGTTGAGGATTCTGCCATTTTCTCTCATAGATCTGTCAAAAGGATTGTGTGCATATGACAACAATGAATGTGCATATAAAGAAACTAGAAGAGTAAAAGAACAATTCAATGGGATAAAATAATTATTGACTAAAAAAGTATAAAAACAAAAATGATAATAAAAACAAAAATAATTAATGTTGTGTGTACAAATGTCAAAAGAAATATTTGAAAAACTAAAAAGAAACAGACATTGAAAGACTAAAAAGCTAACGAAAGTAGAAAAATCTGCAGCATATGTACAAAAGTCAAAAAGAAAATATTGAAAAGCTAAAAGTAGACATTGAAAGACTAAAAAGTTATCGATAGTAAAAAAAAAAAGTTACAGGAAAATAAAATCTAGGTGCTAAAAAGTCAAAAAGTACTGCAAGATGTAGAAAAAAAAATAATGCATTGAAAAATAAAAAAGTTAGTGATACACCTTATTATAAACAGTAGTTGTGATTTTGGCTAATATCTTCCTTTGGTTTTATGTCTAGTAACGGCTTACACGCCTTCTATGAGTCGAGGATAGGCTTCCCATCTAGTTTTCTTATTGACTGGCAAATAGGGTCTTTTATCGTTAGATTCCCTAAACTGTAACGCTATTTCTCTTCTTTGAATAAGTCCCATAAATCTAAAACAGTACGTTGAACTTGTCCACAAGGATGTGTCTCAAGAGTCTGTAGGATATTATCCAAAGACTCCTTACTCAATCCATCCTTTATCAATTTAATTTTATCTTCTCAATTTATAGATGCAAATCCAATGTTTCTACAGCATGTGCTGCAATTCCATCTTGCACACTTGTAGCAGACTCCCATTCTTTTAGCTCTCCTCTTTTTTTAGTAAGAACTTCTCCCCGTACTTGGCAAATATTTAATAAATGAGTCATCAAGCTCACCTGCCAATCGTACTTTGGCTTCTATGATCCAACAAATATCCTCAGAAAGATTCAGATGCCTAAATGCCTTCATTCTTTCCAGTTTGCGTTCATCAATTTTCCTAAGCACATCTTGGGGAAGAGTTGGAAACCTGTTTTTTAGTGCTACAAGAGATGCTTCCATATCTAATTAACTTAGTTAAGAAAATGAAAGAGAAAATTTACAATGAAACAACTAAATAAAAATAAAAGAAACCTAATAAAGAGAAAATTTGGGTTTCCTCCCAATAAACTATTTAATAACTCACAAACAACACTAAAGCAAAATTAAAATAGAATGAAACAAACAAAAGAACAAAAGAAATTAAAAAGAAGTAAAAAAATTAGAAATTTGGGTTGCCTCCCAAAAGTGCTTAATTTGTAGTCTTTAACTTGACTATAGCTAGATCTTCATCATGGAAGATAATATACAAAGTATATCATCCTGATAATCACAAAAAGATAGACTTTTGCCAATTTTAATGAGTCAAGCCAGCTTGATTTGAGCCTATATGGAAAGAAGTTAAGACATGAATTATTTAATATTTTACAATTAGGCTCATAATTTCCAAAAGCTTTCAAACGTGCTCTTTTTCTTACTTTGAATTTTCTTAAGAAATTGAGATAAGAAGGTAGTGGTGTTAAATCAATAGTTGGTGAGTGCTCAGTTGATGGTGGTGAATGCTTCTTCTTTTCTTCCAAGTCATCAAATTGATATTCTTTGTGGTCTGACATATATGGTGTTGTATTCACCAAACAAACTGAAAAAAGTTTCCTTTGAGTTGTAACAACCCACACCCACCCTAGAAATTTTCGTGATAAATTGCTTGAATTAGAATCTATAAGGTTAAGTGTGTGCTTGTGTGAATGTTTGTGATCTAAGTGATTGATGAGTATGTGGCATATTAAATTAATTTTAATATGCATAATATGTGTTGCTATTGTGAAATAAATGATTTACATGAAGTGCAATTGCATAAAAGAATTTATTTTAAAATAAAATGAATTTTCATGCATAAAATAATTTTTAAGCATAAAATAATTTTATGCGTATTTTTAAAATATTTTTAAATAAATATTTTTGAGGGAAATATTTCAGAATTTAAAAAGAAAAATATTATTTTTATTTCTAAACACTTTAGCCGAAATTTTTAAAGAAAAAGGCTCAATACCCAAAACCCCACTACACAAAAATGCTCCTAACTTATTTCATTAAGGGTAATAGTGGAAATTCCACTCCAACCCTAATATACATTCAAATTTTCGGCCAGCAAGGGTTTTCCAGTAGCCACTCCCTCATTCTTTTTGTATTTTGGCAGAAAAACCTCTCAAAATATTCTCTCTACCGAAATATCGAAAACACCTTACCGTTTCGCGATTTCGTGACCGTAATCATAAGTTTTTAATCTCTTTCGATTTCTAAACTGTTTTCTATGAAATAAATTATTTTGAACTATTTGATTACTGATTTCTACAAATTCAATTCTGTTTGAGTGAATTTTTAGGAGAGAAAATTTATTTTCTACCGAAAACACGATTCTTTCCGCAAGATTTCTCCAAAGGTGAATTCTATAACTTAAAATCATAATTTTATTGCATAGACATCATAAGGGAAGAAGGAGGGGGGGGGGGGGGGGGGTGGGTTGGGTGGGGGCGGCAATTTGTGTTTATTTACATTCTAAAGTGATTGTTGATTTGTTTTGATGAAAAATATTGCATGAAATAATATTTCTGTGATGACTGAAAAGTTTCGAAAAACAAAGGAATTCAAGATTTTCGTGTTAGGATTTGGAAATTTGGAAATTTTATTCTTTCATGAATACATGGCTGCCGATTTGTGTGAATTGGTGTTCTAATATGATATTTGTTTTGTTTAGATGAAAAATAATGACTTGAATCATGTGTCTGTTTATCTCTGAAATAAACGAAATACGCGGAAAGCGCGGAAACTCATGATTTTTCACCTAAGCCTTTGAACTTGGAATTTTTTTGTATAAACCTTACCTATGACTGCTGATTTGTGAGATAATGTGTTCTAAACTAATATTTTCAATGATTGAATGGAAAATAATGGATTAAACAACCTGTTTGCATATTTCTGAAATGACCGAAAAATACCAAAAACAAGAAAACTCATGTTTTGTGCACTATAATGCAAAAGATTGAATTTTTATATATCAATGGCACCAATAGTGGCCGATACTTGTGGATTTGAGTTCTAAAATGATTTTTGTTATGTTTACATGAAAAATCTTGGTTTAAACCATGTTTTTGCATATTTCTGAAATAGACGGAAAACACAAAAAGAAGAAGAATTTGGTTTTCACCTTAAAAATGCATTCGGCCTACATGAACAATTGTCTTCAAATGTTTATAAATTTTATGTGATATGTATTGGTGATTGTTGACATGTATGTATGTAAAGTAGATGATGAAAATTGCATGTTAATTGAAGGTATGATCCTAGATAAGCTTAAATGTGTTTTGGTATACTTAAGGTATACTTAAGGTATCTTGATATCATATTGTGGTTAGAATGCAAATGTGATTGAGGAATTTGGAACTAGATGTCATGATGACTTGATGATGAATATATGGTTATGAGTTAATGAAGTGAAAGAGATCATAAGAGTTAAGCATGATGTTTGAAGGATTAATTGTCAAGTTGACATGAATGGAAGTTTAAAATGAACTAAGATAATTGATAAGTGAATTGATATTGAGGTAATGATAATGTGATGACCTTAAAAAGATATTGATATGATTGCAATGTGTTTTCATGTGAGCCTATAAGGCCTAAGTATGCAAGACTTTTAAGTCAACGTGATATGTGCAAGTGATGAGTACACCTATGAGTGAACTCTAATGTGTATACTATATGTGTATGGGTAGTTATGGGATAGGAACATCATGAGTAAATAAATACTAAGTATTAAATCAAATATTATATTAGAGTTTGAGGAGCCTTAGAAGTACAAAAGAGGACTATGAGCACTAGGAGTAAAGGAACCCCAAGGTGAGTAAACATCGTATTTATTCTACAAGTGTGAGTAAACACTATGTCCATGCTACATGCGTGAGTAAACGCAATGTTCTTGTTACAAATGTGAACAACATCATGTTGTGCTTTAAGAATGTGATATATTGATATGTGAACCTTTGTGAGCTTTGAAACCCAAGTTCTTTCCATTTTCATTTTATAATATGATTTCTTTGTTAAGCTTGGGTTGCCAAAGGACATTTGCTCCAAAACTATTTTGCTTATCCGATGAGAACATATTTTAGTGATAAACACCCTAACTTGTGTTCTTTCTGGAACTACACTTTCATTGTGTTATTGTTGAAAGCCAAACTACTATTGTTATTGAAATACATGTTATTGATGCCATATGTGATATTGTTAATTGTGTTTACCAATAGCTCTAGCTATAGTACCTTTACCCTTATGCAGAATCCTCGTGCCGATGCGGGTAATCATCGGAACCTGTGCACATGGTCTTAACCCGATGGATAGGGGTAGTGTATCCACCTCAGCTAGAAGAGGCAGTTCTAGCCGTGGAGCCTAATTAGTTTCACGCTTTATAAGTGATGGGAGTTGGAATTTGGCAAAGGCCACCTCTCCTCGATGTGTTTAGAGTGGATTGAGTAGTGTCTCCACTCTATAAGTGTTATAAGTGTGATTTCTGCAAACTTGCTAAATTGAACCTTGCTTAAATTGCAACCTGATTCATGATATATAAACCATGAACTATGTGTATAAGCTATGTGTTTCCTTTCAAAGGAATATGTGATAATGTATGAGCCTTTTTTGTTTACTCTTTGAGATTATCTATCTCACCCCTTTTCCTTGTGTGGTTCCAGGTGAGCAAATGTGAGAAGGCAAGGTGATGGCTCAAGCATCCTACTTCGCTTGGGGAATTCTTTGTCCGAGTTATCAATAATACTATGTTATGAAGTCTTGTCTTTAGATGCTTCGGGAATGTTAATTGATACTTATAGAGATTTATATTATTTTTCCTTATGGATTTTATATGTAACGATTTACTTTAAGTCTTCCGCAAATTATGGTATTTATCTAAATGTTTTAAATGAGTTAATGAAAGAGGTTCAGTAAGATCCTAGGCATGATTGTTATATGTTAATGGGTTCTACGGGCGTGGGTGACCTTATGTCTCCCCATGTTCTAGGACCGTCGTATCTCATAAGGTTGGGATGTGACATGAGTGCTCTTGTTTAAATACTTCTTCAATTTCCCCATCAATTTCAACTACTCCACAGATATTATCTATAAGAGAAAAATATTTCTTGGGCAAATTGGGCTCAACTTCTTCCTTTTTTTCTTCCTTGCTTGAAGTATCTCCTTGATCAATCATCTCTTCCTCATCATCAGTCAAAGAAATTGCCAAACATTAATCTCTAGAATGTTCTTCAATTTGGCTTGTTAGGTTACCATGGCCTTGAGTATCTAATGGACTAGCAAATTGTTCCATTTGTATATCAAAATTTGTATTGTGGCTAGTCCATTGATTCATCCTATCTTCCATTTTTTCACATCTTTCGTAAGTAGCATTCATGAATTTTTCTAATGCTATTTCATAAGATGGTTTGTGCTCTTTAAATGGTGCATGATCTTGAAAATCATATTGATAAGGATACCATGAATTGTTACCTTGATCGTATTGGTTTTCCTATGAAAAGTTTGAATAGCCACTCCATCCTGAGTTGTTTATGTTGGAATATGGATAATTCTCATACCTATTATAATTTGGGAAAAATTGTACCTGCTCTGCATATTGACACTCAAAATTCATATGATTACCTCCATATAGATCACAACTCAAACATGAATTAAATAAATTATTAGCATTAACTTTATCAATTAAGTTAACCAATGCATCCAATTTAGCATTTAACTCACTAAAACTATCCTCACCATACATGCTTGCTACTCTATTTAGCATAATTCTTCCATCACACCATTACTAGTTGTGGAAAGCCATCCTTTTCTTTTTCTTTTTCTTTTTCTTTTTTATTGTTCTTTGGTATTTTTTATAAAAAAGTTAAAAAAAACTGCAAAATTAAAAAAAAATCTAAAGTAATAGAGTATATCAACCTATTGATATTGTCAAAAGTCGCCTTCCCCGGCAACGGCGCAAAAAACTTGTTGTACAATTTTTGTAAGTGCACAGATCATTTACAAGTAATAAAGTGATGAGTGAGTATCGTTCCCACGAGGAAGGATTTGTCAAGTACCAATTTTAAAATTACTCTATCATTTAGAAAATCAATTATGAGATTTTATATTTTAAGCTAAAGTGAAATTCAAGTAAATAAATGATGATAAATATGAAAATAAGATTAAAGGTCTAGGATTTAGAATTCATCAATTGATCACATATGATTTCTTTATAATTTTTAGATGAATTATTTTTTCCTGGAATTAATGATTAGATTTTCCTAAATTATATGATGTTCTTTCTCAAAATACAACATATGTGTTCATATTAACCTTATGTCTATTCTTGTGATCATAAGCAATTAACACAAACCCATTAAGTTTTATGGAAATCTTTTTAATAATCACAAAGGAGTATTCTTATCTCTAAGAAATACATTCCCTAGGTTAATTATCTTAATGAACTAATATTGTATTTCCACTCTCGCTACTTCACACAATATCTTAAATCATGCAATTAATGGCCAGTTAATTATAAGCATTAAGTTCTAAGATAAAAGATTAATTCCAACAATCAAACCCAATCAATTAAATATAAATAATCATATGCAAATTAAAAGATTACATCTAAATCCTAAAAAAATGAACTTACAGATTCATAATTAAAAAGGAAGAAACAATTAAATTAACAATAAACATAATAACAACTTAAAATTAAATTCAAGAGTAAAGTTTATAAAGAACTCTTTTTGGGATACAATCTTTGATGAACATGAGCTCCAAAACTTCTCTTGATAAAAATAACATAAACAAATAAGAAAACTAATCTATTTTTTTTTTCTCTAAATATTTTTTGATGGATTTTCTTGATGCTATTTTCCTTTGCCAAGCATGGTATTTATAGGCATGTTTGGTGGAAGAATTCAAGTTCCATTAAAATTCTTACATCAAAAATTCAACATTGATGGTTAGGTTGGCCACCAACCATTGAATTTATTTTTCATGGATTGAAAACTTGAATCTTTGTTTGCATCATTATTTTTATGACATCATCGCCAGCATCATTTATTTTATTACATCATTGTGATATCATTTTGATCTACAAAAATAAAATAAAAATACTTAAAATATGTTATAATTTATTTATAAATTGTAGAACTATTTATGTCTCAAAATAAGTAATAATATTATTGCATTCTTGAGAATTGAGCTAAAATTTAAGTTTAAACACATAAAATAACTTTAAGAATGTAGAGTTATCAGGAAATTTGGAACTGGATGTTATGATGACTTGATGATGAACACATGGTTATGAGTTGATGAAGTGACAATTGAATAAAAAGGATCATAAAAGTTAAGCATGACACTTAAAAGGTTAATTGTTAAGTTGACATGTATGAAAGTGTAAAGTGTATTAAGATGATTGTTAAGGTGAATTGATAATGAGGTAATAATATTGTGATGACCTTAAAAAGGTATTGACATTATTGTAATGTGTTTTCATGTGAGCATATAAGGCTTAAGTGTGCAAGACTTTTAAAGTCAACATATTATGTGCAAGTGGTGAGTACACTTATACGTGCAACTCTAACTGTATGTGTATGCTATATATGTATGGGGTAGTTATGGGATAAGAGCATCATGAGTTAATAAATACTAAGTATTAAACTAAATATTATGTTAGAGTTTGAGAAGCTTTAGAAGTGCAAAGGGACTATGTATACTAAGAGCAAAGGAACCCCAAGGTGAGTAAACGTTGTGTTCATATTATTAGTGTGAACAACATTATGTTGTGTTATAAGAATGTGATATATTGTTATGTAAGCCTTTGCAATCTTTGAAACCCAAGTTCCTTTTATCCTAAAATTTAATTAAGTGATTTCTTTATAAAGCTTGGGTTGCCAAAGGACATTTGGTCCAAAACTATTTTGTTTATCCAATGAGAATTTCTCGTGATTATCACCCTAACTTATATTCTTTCTGGAACTACACTATATTGTATCTTTTGTTCAAAAGTTAAACCACTATTGTTATTGGAATACATGTTATTATTGCCTTATGTGATATTGTTAATTGTGATTACCATTAGCTCTAGCTATGGTACCTTTAACCTTTCATGCAGAATCCTCATACCGATATGGGTAATCATCGAAACCTGTGCACACGGTCTTACTCGATGGATAGGGGTAGTGTATCCACCTCAGCTAGAAAGGGGCAGTTCTAGCTATGGAGCCTGATCAGCTTCATGCCTTATAAGTGATAGGAGTTGGAATTTGGTATAAGGCCACCTCTCCTTAATATGTTCGAGTGATAGAGCAATAGCCTTCACTCACTATGTGTTATAAGTGTGATTTCTGCAAACTTACCAAATTGAACCCTTGCTGAATTGCAACTTGATTCATGAATTATAAATCATGAACTATGTGTATAAGCTATGTGTTTCCTTCTCAAAGGAATATGTGTTAATGTATGTGCTTTATCGTTTACTCATTGAGATCATCTATCTCACCCCTTTTCCTTGTGTGGTTCTAGGTGAGCAAATGTGAGGAGGCAAAGTGATGGCTTAAGCATTCTACTTCGCTTGGGGGATTCCTTGCCCAAGTTATTAATAATACTATTTTATGAAGTCTTATCATTAGATGCTCTGAGAATATTGATTGATACTCATTTGAGATATATTATTTTCCTTATGGATTTTATGTGTAATGTTTAATTATAGGCTTTCACAATTAAAGATATTCATTTAAATGTTTTAAATGAGTTATTGTAAGAGGTTTGGAACAATTCTAGGTATGATTTGTTTATGTGTAAGTGGGTTCTACGGGCATAGGTGACCTTATGTCTCCCCATGTTTTAAGACCGTCATATCTTTAAGGTTAAGATGTGACATAAAATCTCAAGTAAAATATATAGTTTTCTTATAGAAATATTTTTGATCATATATAAATATTTAAATACAATATAGATGGAAGATTGAATAAAATTCACATATATAACGATTAGAATTTACAATAGAACTCATGGTCAATATAAAGTTCCAGTAATATTAAAATGCATTTTCAAGGTGGTTAACAAAGAACAATGGTTCATGATTTCAAATAGCAACAATAAAAGTATAATTAATCACTCATCTCTTGCACACAACTTTTCTATGCACTTCTCTAATCACTCACCTCTTGCACATAACTTTTTTACACACTTCTCTCCTTTAACACTTTAATCAAGGACATCCTTAACTCTTGGGTTCTCACTTCCTTGATGTCTTCTTTGTACCTCTATACTCATACAAATATAAACAACTAAATTCATTTAATTCCAAATAATGGAATTTAAACATTAAGCTTTAAATTTCTACTTATAACCTAATATCATTTCCTAACCTAGTAAGATTATATTAACAATGTCTCAAGTTACACTCATCCAAATGCTATGATTCTTTTGCCATTATAAAACTAACATATAGGGATATAACATATCCAAAAATCAGATCCATATAAAATCTACATAATTAATGGTGAACCTCTGAATTCTTCCCTAATCCTATACTGGTGACAGACTAATCTCCACTCATTATTTTGATTATAACTCACAACCCACACATCCAATAACAAAATAATTTTTATAAGATTAACTAAACATATAAAGGAACATTTCATATGTTTTAAGTTTTACCAATTTTGTCTTTAAAGTCCTCAAACTAGGGGCTCCATTCTCAGGCTGCAAACTAGACTTAGGTGCAAGGTCAGTCTTAGTTCAGGCTCTATATCTCCTAATGCGCTTTGAATTTGGTCAAGCCATTTAACAAGAATATATTAAACATAATTATATACAACTTTTTTTTCTCCTAAGATCAAATTTAGACTCCAAGGTCCCTGAATTGGAGCCTAAATTTCCAGCAATCAACTCCTCACTAAACTAACCCTAAGTTTTCTTCACTAACCCTTGTTCTCATCAGCTCTACTCTAGCCTTACTTAAACATCCTCAATTCAATTCCTTTCTTCCATTTAATTATCCATAACCATCTCCCACATCAAACAACTAACTACCCAAATAGAATCGAGAGAAAAAGAGAAGAACTTTCAATCAAATACAAGCCATATACTCAATTTCATCAAAGGAAAAGAAACTTGAACTAAATCTTGCCTTATCTTTTTTTCTTTCTTTTCTTTTCTCCTCCTGATTTCCCCCTCTTCTTCTTCTTATCTTTCTTTTCCTTTCCTTGTACATTTTTTTTTTTGGTATTGTTTTTAGTGAATGGTTTAGTGTCAGGTGAATCATACTTATCCTATATTTGTATGTTATAATTTATTTTATTTTTGATTTATTTTATTATCTAAAATCACCAATTAATTTCATCTATTCAACTCCAAGCTTGGGATGACAGCCACATCTCTAGTTACAAATATATATATTTTACTTTGTAATTAGCTTAAGCCAAATTAATCATTGTTAGTCAACTAACAATTACAATTGTGCCATTTATTAAGCTTTATTTATTCTAAATTACTTAATTATTGTCTATTAATATTTTTAATTAAATTTTTAGGGTTCTAACACTATAATTAACTATTTTTCTATTAAATTTTTGTAAGTCAAAATCTATGAAAATCCTACTACTGAAATTCATCGGTTTGGCATTTATTGTACTGACTTTCAGACTCATATCCAATTTGGGTTTTCAGTTCCTAATTCTCTATTCTTTTCCTTAATTTCTCCATTCTAATTAATTTTGGACTACTTTCTAGTCTCTGATGACCTAGAAACACCTAGGGTGTTACAAAAATACTTATTTAAATACATGAACAAAGGCACTGATAGAATACGCGCATTTATTAGAAGTTATAGAAAACACACTGAAGATATAGACAATAATTAAAAATTTAGTTTTTGATGAAATCAAGACTTATTTAGATTATAGATATCTTACTACAAATGAAGTCGCATGGCATTTGTTTGAATTTCTAATTCAATATAGAGAACTATCTGTAGAGAAACTTACAATACATTTACCAAATATGAATAAAGTTTTGTTTGAAACAATAGATGATTTAGAATATATACCAAATACAAAGGAATTTCAATGTACTATGCTTATAGAATGGATGAA
Organism: Reutealis trisperma; assembly: GCA_947687605.1. NCBI lineage: Eukaryota > Viridiplantae > Streptophyta > Magnoliopsida > Malpighiales > Euphorbiaceae > Reutealis > Reutealis trisperma. The sequence continues at coordinate 50,433 of CANTUT010001654.1, read as the reverse complement.
TACAAATAGTTTATATGAAGATGTAAGGTCTCTTACATATGTTGAATTTCCAACTAAATGTGTTTAGCAAAGCCAATAAAAAATATGGACTAGAAGAAAACATGGATATTCCATTTGTAGAAATGCTTAGTTACATCCGGGTTATAGAGAACTTTATTATTTGAGAATGCTTCTAAATATTGTCAAAGGACCTAAAACATTTGAAGAAATATGAACTGTGAATAATATTTTGCACCTAACATTTCAATCTGCATGTAGTGCATATAGTTTCTTAGGAAATGACATAGAATGGATAAATGCTATGGAAGAAGCAGTTTTATCTACAATATCTTATCAACTTCGTCATTTATGTGCAGTACTTATATTCTTTTGTGAAGTTAACAATCCAAATAAATTATTTAATTCATTTTGGAAATATTTATCTAATGATATAAAACAAGATTTACAGTGTATATTAGAAATGCTAGACACATCAATATTAGATAATTATTTAAAAAATAGAGTATTGTTAGAGCTAGAATAAATTTTTAATAAAAATTCTGCATCTTTAGCTGATTATGATTTATCTATGCTTGATCGATCATTTATTGGTGACATGGACACTAGGATACTAGCAGAAGAATTAAATTATGACATACATGAATTAAGATCTAAACATTATAAACTAATTTAACTCTTAATAACGAACAACATATTATTTATGATAATATTATTTTTGCTATAGAATCCAATAAAGGAGGACTATTTTTTGTATATAGGTATGGTTGAACAAACAAAACATATTTATATGAAGTAACTATTTCAAAACTTAGATCTGAAGATAAAATTGTATTAGTTGTTACTTCATTTGAAATTGATGTATTATTATTATCTGGAGGTAGGACAGCTCATTCCAGATTTAAAATGCTTCTTAATTTAAATGAAAATTTGTGTGACATCACCCGAGCACCGGTCTGATCCACTGAGGGGTACAAAATGCTTTTTGGGAGAAATTCTATGATTAGAACTTGCTGTAAGTTAAAAAAATTGAGTTTTGTAATTTGGAATTTGTAAAAGGGAGTCACCACTTTAATTTACTTATTTTAATTGGAAAAATTAAAGGAAAACCCAAATTGATTGACTCCAAAAATATTTGATTTATCCCAAGGAAAAAGAACACTAATCCGCAAGAAACTAAAGAGGGCTCAAGGATTAGGTTTAAACAAATGTTTGGGTAAAAGTTGCAAAATAACTCTTAAAAAAGGAAATTTTAATGTATGCATGAACATGAGTAAAATGATGAATGAAATAGTTATAGATGATTAAATGAAATGACAGTTATAAATAAATAAACAAAGATAAATCCTACTTCGAAATGAATGAAATAGAAAGGATCTTTCCTCTAGCTCTTATGGGTATTAGAAAAAATACACATTCCTCAACTAAATTAATACATAATAAAAAATACAACATGAATACAAATAAATCAAAGTAAAAAAGGGAAAATGTTGTTGAAAAGATTTTGGAGTTAATGCCTTACAGAATGACAGCCTGCGTATTCTACTGAATAGAAATCAAACCCCATGCAGTTCTTCCTTCTTACAAAGGAGGAGTTTGGCAAAAATGTTGATTTGTTTATTAATTTAATTCTGATTTTTAAATTAATAAATTTTAGATCTTTTCTATTTTAAACCTAAAAAAAAAGATAGAATAGAGAGAATTCTAGATATGAATTTTAGAATTCTAGAAATGGAAAGAAGAAAAAGGATTATATCTTTGCTTTCCTTGATTTTTGGATGAACGGAGTGAGCTTCACTCTGGATCTAAGCTCCACCTTGGATTTAGGAATCCTGAAGTTGAACCTTATACAGAAAAGGTTAGCAAAAATAGGACAATAATTGCAAATTAAAAGAATAGAATTTTAGCATAAAAAACAGAGCAATATGGGTGAATTTCTATCTCAAAATTCATCAAATCTCTCTCAAAATCTATCCCAGAAAGTTGAAATAAAAGCTCTATTTATAGAGTAGGTGGAAGGGCGGCTGGGCGGCATCAAAAGCATGTCGGCTAGCCTGATGGCACCCAAGTGGTGCTGCTGTGCCACCAGCACTCTAGGCATATCGCCCATGCCCCCAGCAAGCTGGGCGTGCTGCTCGACGTGGTGGACTCACCATATCAACTTGGTTTCACACTGTTTTGGCCAGTTTTGGTCCATTTTTTATCTAATTTGAACTCAGTTTGATTCTATGGATTCCTAATCAAAAATTGATCATCTGAAGGTGAAAGATTTAGAAAATTTATTTTTCAACAGGGTGCTGCCCCCTTGACCCCTACCCGATAACCAACTAGTGAGACCGCCATACTAGCTCTACGTAGCGCACTAATCTTAACAAGTGTCAAGCTACGGCTGAATTCCAAGAGTGCAAATTTAAGGATTTACAGCTGCCCCCTCATCATAATTGGTTTACAACTACCCCCTCATCATAATTGGCTTTGAGCAAAAAGCAATTCCAATGACAGTGAACCCTAGGAAGAGATGTCATGTTAGACTTTGGGCTTGTGCTTGTGCCATATTGGATTTTTGGCCTATATGTTCTTATGTCATGTTAGATTTTGGGCTATGCCATGTCAGACCCTGGGCTTATGCCATGATAGATTCTGGGCTTATGATACTTGCTTGTGATTGTCATGCATAAAAGCATTCATGCTTGTGCAAATTGAACCTTATGAAAGGTAAACATGGTATAAGAATATAAACCTTTTGGGAGAAGGCCATTAGGATAAATGACATTTTGTCAATGGCTATCGGTTCGACCTTGATGTTGGATGTGAGAATAATCTTGGTGAATTTCAATTAAGGCTATCTTTCTGGCCTAAATGTTGAAGGAAAAGATGATTTGGTGAATTTTAATCAAGGCTATCTATTCGGCCTAGACTTTGAGATATGGAGATTTGGTCCACCTAGGGAATTCAAATTAGTTTAGCAAGGCCACCTGTTTGACCCTATTATTGGAGAGATTATGATGAAAGTTATCTGTTTAGCTTTGATGGTTAGGACGATTAAGGTCAAAGCTATCTGTTCGGCCTTGATGTTGAAAAAGTTAGGATTAAAGCTATCTGCTCAGTTTTGATTGTTGGGAAGATTAAGGTCAAAGCTATCTATTTGGCCTTGGTATTAGAAAAGTTAGGATCAAATCTATTTGATTGGCCTTGATGATAGAAGGATTGAGATCAAAATTATCTATTTGACTTTGGCATTGGGAGGAATAAAATCAAAGCTATTTATTCAACCTTGATGTTGGAAAAGTTGGAATCAAAGATATCTATTCAGCTTTGGTGTTAGAAGGATTGGGACTTAGAGAAGGTTATGTCTCTGAAAGACGAAGGGTATAGGAATGTCAACATGGGTGGCTCAACTCAGTTTGCCCATTGAAAGTTACGATTGAGGATCAGTCCTTATAGGGAAAGGTCTTGGCTAAGGAGGATAGGTCTAGTTAAGAAATCCATTTGAAAGGCTCAGTCTAATTTTGCCTTAAAGGAGATTATCGGTTTCATAAATGAAGGCCTTTTAGGAGTGGGCTTCATAGTGAAGGCTTTTTGGGAGTGGGCTTCATGGCGAAGGCTTCTTATTTTAGGCTTTATGATGAAGGCTTTTGGTTTTAGGCTTCATGGTGAAGGCTTCTGGATCTACATTTCATGGCATAGGCTTTTGGATCTGGGCTTCATGGTAAGGCTTTTAGTTTTGAGCTTCATGGTGAAGGCTTTTGGTTTTAAGCTTTATGGTGAAGGCTTCTAGGTATTGAGGATAGTTTTCTACGAGGGTGTTTTAGATGGTTAGTTTTGGCTCAAGTATGGTGATATAGGTTTTGGTCACCAAGATCCCATAGGCTTATAGATAAGGGTTTTCCCTTTTGACATGGTTGCATCAGAATGGTTTGTAGGCTTTAAGGATCTCAGGGATTATGTGTTTTGCCAATGAGGCATAATCTTTTAAGGATTATGAGATGTTTGCCAAAGAGGCATGAGATGGGCCTTAACTGGTTTGAGTCCTTCTTAATTGACTTAAGGATGATAGGCTTTTAGGAGATATTCCTCGACTTTTGGTTTTGCCAAGGAAAGGGTGGTATGTGGCTTGAGCTTTGAAAAGATGGTATGATTTACCAATGAGGCTTAGGATAGAACAATATTATTTCATAAAGTTCAAGAATGGTTCTGAAGGTAAGTTGAAACTTCTGAAAAGAATTATAAAGGTTGTATAATTTTGTTTTTTGTAGCATGAATCATGAAAAAGAGCAAGTTAAGCTTTTCTTATTGTTTAAGATTGAAGAGACTCCTGGAATGATACTTAATTGGTTTGACTTGATGTAAATTGCACTGGCTAAAACAAAAAGCCCTTAGGATTGGCTAAAGGGCTAGTGGAAGAAGATAATTGGGGATCATGCTCCCAAATGAGAGATAAGGATGTGATAGACTAGAGATGTAAGGGATTGTGCCTTTGCTTTTTGATCTAAGCGATAGGACAGATTAATAACAGATGATGATGTCTTTAGGAAAACATGCCCCCATTGTAGGATAAGGGCATAGAAGATAGTATATCCTTAGAGAATGAACCTCTAGTGAGAAAGGGTGAATTTAAAGACATATGACGAGATGGATTAATTGAAGATGATTTGACAACTTTGGACATGAGGGAAGATGACTTGGATGAGCTTTCTTTCTCTCTCTCTCTGTCTCTCTTTTTTTTTTTAGCTTTAACTTTTGCCTAAGCCGCCTTTTTTGGGTTTTCAACTCAGTGAGCTTATATTAATGAAATTTGGGAGAAAACATTCCACCATGATTTGCTGCTTTGAGGGGCTGTGACCTTTGAATTCTAGGTTTGACAAAGGTCTTCTTTGAACTAGTTAACCCTTGTTGAGGTGCATCATTTGATTACCTAATGTGCAATAGGTAATTATATTTACATGCTCTTTGTGCTTCAACTATCTTGATCTTCTTTGATTAAGAGTTGGTGAAGCGATTGTTGATTTGAGAGAATGAGGACACCTCAAATTCTGATCTATGCTAATTATGGTATATTTAATTTTTACCCCTCTTTTCTTCATTTTCTTTTGCTTTTGTTTTTTTAAGCTCATCCATGTCAGACTAAACAAGGAAATAAGAAACTTAATGCCTAAATAATGAAAATAAAATATAGATGCATTATTATAAAGGAAACTTTATTGCAAGATGACAAAAAGGAACCATTATAGCCAACAAGAATACAGGAAAAATAAGACGATAGACTCTGACTTAGATTTGGACTTAGATTTTGAGATTTAGACTTGGACTCAGGTTTAGACTTGGAATTCAATCTCAAATAGGTTAAATTAGCTGAACTTGAACTACTCCATGACATGCCTTTTGGGGCTGAGGTAAGGTGGGGTTGAGTTAGGTCTAGATTCCTCATCACTATTTAGGTTGGTATTGGGGAATTCAGCTTGAAATGATTTACTTTGGATGTAATCTTCAACTTTTGATGCAATTGCAACCAAAGCTCTAAAGGTGGGTAGGTATTGTGTTAACAAGTGGGCTCGATAGGTCGAGAGTAGATTTTGACAATGATATCTACTTGTTCTTGCTCGATTGACCTATTTACCATTTGAACAGCTTTAGCCCTCTACTTAGTAAGGAATGAATAGAAGGATTCTTTCTTATATTGCTTGGTGGTTTTGAGGTCTCTTCTTGTTACATCAACCTCAATGTTATAATGATATTATTTAACAAAGATATTGTAAATGTCATCCTAGGTCCATTTTTAGGAAACATCCATATCTACAAACCACCTCACAGCAGGACCAGTTAGAGATTGTTGAAATAGTTGGGCAAGGAGTTCATTATCCACTCCTAAAGGATGTATAATCCCCCACATACACCTTAAGATGGGTTTTTAGGTAGGTAGTTCCATCAAATTTGTCAAAATTTGGCATCTTGAACTTAGGAGGTACTCTCGTATTGGGAAATAAACTCAAAGAGCTTGTATCAACCATGTCTTTTTTCTTCTTTAGATTCTTTAGCATTTTTTCCATGTGCTCAACTTTTTCCATGATGGCTTTGAGTTCAGGGTTGGTTTCCTTCCCTTGGAAAGGATCTGCAGGTCGAGAAGCAAAAGTAGGGGTAAAATTTAGTGGTTGAATTGTCATGGGTTGATAAAATGAGTCATTTTTAAAGAATTCATGTGATGGAATGGGTAGTGGTGGAATGGTGTCAGTTGTTGTAGGCTCCTTATCTTTGGAATTAGCTCTGGAAGTGAATCCAAAAACAGGATAAAGAGCAGGCTTTGGGTTAGGTTTGAGTAGTTTTGGGTCAGTTAAGCTTTGTGCTAGGGAGGTCTGTTCCATCATGATGTGGACATCTTCCATAATGGCCCTCCTTTAGGCTTTAAGCAGTTTTGAAAATAGGCATCTTGCCTCTTCATCATGGTCTCCTATTGTTTAGAGAGCTTAGCAAGAAGGTCGTCAAAGATTTCATCAGCTCTGATAGTAGTGACTTCATCTCCAGCAACAAACATCTTGTCAATCTTTGAAAGGAAAAAGAACTGGGTTAGTATTAATCTTTGGAAAAAAAGGTTATGGTAAAGTATGACAAACCAAAGACCTCAAGTTTAATGGCAATGGATGATGGTGTCTTATGGTTAGGTTGACGATGTATAGGGAAAGATGAGGGTAGAGGTGTGTGATGTTAGCTAGACAGGTATTTAGCTAGGGGAGCTGGGTCATATTTTAGCTTTGGGTGGCTAGGTCAGATTTTAGCTTTAAGTGGCTAACTTTGATTAACTAGGTCAGATTTTAGCTTTAAATAGCTAAACTATATTTTAGCATTGAGTGGCTAGGTCAAAATTTAGCTTTGAGTAGCTAGATTAGAATTTAGCTTTAAGTAATTAGGATTATGATTTATAAATGGTTTACCATAGGTTTAAGGATAGAGTGACTATAGGTTTTTCAACTGGGTTATAGATGTACCATGGATTTGGATGTTAGGTGGACTATGGGTTTAGGTGATAGTTGGATAATGGGTTTGATTGGACTAGATCATGGGCTTAGATAGGCCATGGGTTTGGATAGTACTTGTAAAAGATGAAATAAAGTCAGGGTTTAGTTTAGGTAAGGACTATGAATAAGAATGAAGCTAGGTTAGTATTTAGCTTTGGTAAAGTTTGTTGAGGATAAAGCTAGATCAATATTTGGCTTGGGTAAGGATTATGAAAGATGAAAGCTAGGTCAATGTTTAGCTTATAGAGTTAGGTCAGTGTTTAGCTTGGATAGAGATTACGAAAGATGGCAGTTAAGTCGATGTTTAGCTTATAGAGCTAGGTCAGTGTTTAGCTTAGATAAAGATTATGGATAAGGATGAGGGTACTATAGACTATGATTTGACATGGGTTTGGATAGGACTGGACCATAGATTTAGATGAACCATGAGTTTTGAATTTTGACCATGGACTTAGGTGAACCATGAGTTTTGAGTATTAGCCATAGGTTTAGGTGGACCATAGGTTTTAGGTGTTGACCATGGGTTTCGGTATTGACTATGGGTTTAGGAGAACTATAAGCTTTGGGTTTTGACCATGGGTTTAGGTGGACTATGGGCTTTGAGTGTTGACTATAGGTTTAAGTGGACCATATTCTTTAGGTTTTGACCATAGGTTTAAGTGAACCATGAGTGTTGGGCTCTGACCATGGGTTTAGGTGGACTATAGGCTTTGGGTGTTAACAATGGGTTTAGGTGGACCATGGGCTTTGGGTGTGAAGGTGTTTGGACAGGTTTTTTACTCTTTACAATGTTCAATCTATGTATGCATGTATGCATGAATGAAAAGATTTCATAGTAATGACATACCAAATTTAGTATTTTAGGGTACATACAGCCTTAAAGAAAGGTTTTATGAGCCATAACATGAAAGGCTTAGGGTGGTTTGAAGGGAACCCATCACTAGGGGTGGGAAAAATCGACCAAACCATTTTATTGAACTGAAATTAGGGTATGGTTTGGTGAATTTGGTGATTTTATATTGGTTTGGTTTAAATTTTAAAATTTTTTGATTTTCAATTTTTGGTTTGGTTTTGATGAGAATTTAACCAAACTGACCAAATAACCAAAGTTACAATTTAACCTAATTCTATACAGTGCTGTTTAGGCTTAGTATATATTCATCTTTAACCTAAAATTTTTAACCTAATCTCTCATTTCTCATCTGCTGCTTCTCTCTGTAATTTTCAAATCTCTCTCTGCTCTCTCATTTCTCTCTATTTCCAGAGACTTCTCTCACTGAAAACCCCTCATTTCCAGTGAGATCTTTCTTAAAATACTAAAATTCCATCATTTTTCTCTTAAACCCTCATTTTTTCAGAGAGTTTTCTCTATAGAATACTAAAATTTGGATCATTGTTCTCTTGAAAACCTCTCATTTCCATAGAGATTTCTTTGTGAAATCCCATCATTTTTCTAGAGAAATCGATTAAAACTTTTCTCTAATATCCTCTCTTATGGTGCAAGCTTTGAAACCTTAACACTGCTTAGAGAAATAGGGGTGGTCGTCAGTCGATTTGGAGAAATATATTCTCTCCTCCATCTAAAACCTCTCATTTCTGCTCAAGTCTCAACTTTTTTCCTTTGAAACATCTCGTTTCTTTTATATGGTGGAGGCTTTGAAACCCTAACACTTTCTAGTGGAAATTTCCCTATAAATCTATTCTCCTCTCTTTAAATCCCTAATTTTTAGGTAAAAATCTTTTTTTATTATTATTTAACATTTATAATTTTTATTTTGAAATCTATGGTCTTTACTAATGATATTTTACTTTTGGTTCAGTGCATGTAAGAATCTAGCTCTGTTATTCCATATTCTGTGATCCTGTTTGAAAGCCAATGTAAAAGCCGTGAACTTTTAAAATTTAACCTTCATTTTTATTTTTATTTTTATTTTTGTTATTGCATAGATTTGACTTACAATCCATGTTTCATTTTCGTTGTTTGTATTATTTATTTTGGTTACTGATACTAACAAATTAATAATTTCTTTGTTTTGTAAATGAGTACTGATCAAACACAGGGGACTAGATCAAATGTATCCAGTCCACTTGAAGGTGGAAGCACTCAAGCTTAGCAACAAACTGAGCCAATACAAGTGGAAACTAGTACTCCAACTTTGCTTTCTAAAAAAAAAAAAGAAAGCAAATTGATTCAAGGTCTCCTATGTGAGACAATTTCAGTATGTCATTCGATTCTAATGGTAAACTTGTATCTGCTAAATGTAATTATTATCCTAAATTATATGCTTCTGACACAAAAACAGTTTGATCAAGACACTATTAGGCAAGCAGTAGCATACATGATTATAGTGGATGAGTGGTCCTTTAGGTTTGTAGAAGGGTTGGGTTTCAAAAAACTCATGTACAAAGCATGTCCTAGGTTTAAAATTCCATCTATGAGGACTATCACTAGGGACTGCTATAACATGTATGCCTCTAAAAGGCCTAAGTTAAAGTCATTCATTAAGAATCATTGTCAAAGAGTAAGTCTAACAATAGGCATTTAGACTAACATTCAGAAATTAAATTACATATGTATCACTACACATTTTATTGATGATGAGTGGAAGCTCCATAAAAAGATTCTATTATTCATTCCTATGTCTAGTCATAAGGGTGAGTATATTGGTAAGGTTGTTAAGACTTGTTTGTTGGATTGGGGCCTTAGCAATATTTTCACAATTACTATTGATAATGCATCATCAAATTATACTGCCATTTCATTTCTTAAAAAGAGATTGATGAATTAGGGTGGAAGCATTTCAAATTGTAAATACTTGCATATGAGATGCACTGCTCATGTACTTAATTTAGTTGTCCAAGATGGGTTAAAAGAAGCTTACCCTTCTGTTAAGAAAGTAAGAGATGCAGTTAGGCATGTTAGGAATTCACCTGCTAGGCTTAGGAAGTTTAGGGAAATATGTGATTTCCTTTCTATTGAATACAAAAGCTCTTTGCTCTTTGATGTTCCTACAAGGTGGAACTCAACTTATTTGATTCTTAAAGTGGCCATTGAATATGACAGAGTATTTGGTAGTTTTCAGATATAAGAGTCTAGTTTTATTGTTGATTTGGGTCAAAATGGTGTTCCAGATATTTTAGATTTTGCATGCTGTAAAAAGCTTACTGACTGTTTGAAGGTTTTTTATGATCTTACTTTAAAAGTTTTAGGTTCATTATATGTCACCTCAAACTCTTTTTTCTTTGACATTTCTAAATTGTTTTTCATGTTGAAATCAATATGTGAATCATCTAATATTAAACTTGCCATCTTAGGAAGAAACATGAAATCAAAATATGACAAGTATTAGGGGGATCCTAATAAGATGAATAAAGTTATTTTCTTTGCTAGTGTCTTGGATCCTAGGGAGAAATTAGAGTTTGTTGAGTATTTTATAATCAAATGTTTGGGATTGACCAAGGTGGAAGCTTGTTTAACAATATTAAAGTTGAATTGATAATGCTGTATATTGAGTATGAAAAAATTTATGCTTTAAATCCCTATGCCTCTCAATCAGATTCACAAAGCATAATCACTTCACAATCCTCTTCTTTTGATTCCTCTGCCCAAACCTCTATGTCTATTCTTAAATCCAAATTTAAGCAACATAACTTGAAAAAGGTTTGGGTGGAAGCAAAAAAACTGAGTTTGATATTTATTTGAGTGAATCAACTATGGAAGGTGAGAAATTGGATGTCCTTAAATGGTGGAAGTTAAATTCTGAGAGGCTTCCCATACTATCCAAATTAGCTAGGGATATCTTAGTTGTCCCTATATCCACTGTGGCCTCTGAAAGTGCATTTAGCACTGGGGGTAGGGTACTTGATACATTTAGGAGTTCATTAACTTTAAGGATTATGGAGGCTTTGATTTGTGCACAGGATTGGATAAGGCCATCCAACTAGCCTTTGATTGTTGAGAAAATAATTGATGAACTTGAGACCATTAAAAATGGTGGCAGCCTCTGTCTTTGTTTTTTGTTTTTTAATCTCTGCACTTCTGCTGGATGTTTTATTAATTAATGTGGAATGTTTTATGCAAAATTACCAAATGTAGCTTTGCGTCATTTTGTCATTGGAAGGAACTAATTTTTTCAGGTTAATTCTGGTCTCTTGTGTTTATTTCATTATGTGGAAGCTTTCTTGTTATAGTTTACTGATATTCTTCTGTCCTTCATGATGCAGATACAGACTATTATTATTTTGGCATATATACCCCTTTTTTGTGTAGATTACTATTTATTCTTTAGGCAATTGCTTGCTATTAGTTTTTTTATGTGTTGATTGCTATTTATTTATTTGGATTATACTATTTTATCTGTGTTGATTGCTTGCTTGATGCTGCTAAGTCGAATTGGAGGCATAGGTTGTTGCTTTTGCAACCTTTCACTTCTGGATTTGTAAGTTTTGATTGTAATTTGCTAATGCTCTTGACCCCTTTAACTTCTGATAAGTCATGCCTTAATTGTGATTCTATTTTATGTTTATGGGCAATGATGTGGGTATAAACTGCTTTGAATTGTGGGTTTGAAGTATGTGATGTACTAACTTGTGGAGGCAATCCTTATTTTTGTGATATGCAGCACAGTTAGCATTACTTATTTCATCCCATATGATATGGTATTATCCCTGAGCCTTTTTCTGTGAATTTTTATTTAATTTGGGCAATGATGAAGCTTCCACTACTTAAATGAATGAATACCTGTGTTGAGTTAAATATTGGCATGGTACAATATGTTAAATGGTTTGCAGTTTAACAATGCAGCCAAATTAACTTGACCGTATTCTATATGAATTTGAAAAGCATGAATTGAGCCCATAATGAATTTCCCTATATGTATTAATGTATGCTATAAATTTTTTAAAGTATAAACTGATTAATTCCTTTTGTTTTATAGGACCTGATTTTTGACAAAGTTTATACTTAGATTTCAATTTTTGTAAAGTTGTACAGGGGGGTGGGCTTCAAGTTTTTTCAACTATTAATTATGTACTTAAAGCTCCATTATTATTATTTATATTTTCTTATTTATTTACAAATTGTAATTAAACTAATATATTCACTATGTTTACTTTATCATCTTAGTAAGTTTTAATTTTAGTTTAGTTTTTATTGAATGTATTCAAAAATTAGATATAATTGTTAAAAAGTCCATTAAAATGTACAGCTCAAAGGCCAAGCCCAAACCGAAATCACCAAACTAAACCTGAACCGAACCAACAGTCTAAAATGATTAAAAAAAATTAGTTTTCTATGAATTTTGGATCAGTTCAGTCTTCAAAAATTATGAAGATCGATTGGTCAGTTTTGGCTCTTCTTAGACCGAACTGATCTAAACTGACCGACGCCCACCCCTACCATCACACTAGAGATGCGATATACCAAACCACATGTGAGACAAGAAGCCTCATGTGGGTCCAATGGTACATGCATACTTGTTACACTTCTAAAAGGATTAGAGGTTACGTCATGGGCTAGATGATTTCACTATCGGCAAGCAGACCTAAGGAAGGTTGCACACTCAATGTTACTTTCTATCCTTTGTTTTCCTAGGAAGCTAGGGTTTTTTGGATAAGGAGTCCGATGTAGTGATGCATGAAAAGAATTATTTTGCATTAAAGCCAAACTTGGTATTTTACCAAAAGTAATCTACTTTATCTTTTATTTGAAAAAGATTTTGAAGTCTCCAGTGGAGTCACTAACTGTAAGGCCTCGCCTAAGCACTGATCCAATCCACTGAGGAGAATTGAAATACTCTTCGGAAGAAATTCCATAATTGGAACTCGCTGTGAATTCAGAAAATAGAGTTTTGTAAATTGAAATTTGTAAAAAGGAGTCACCACTTTAATTTACTTATTTTAATTGGAAAAATTAAAGGAAAACCCAAATTTATTGACTTCAAAAATGTTTGATTTATCCTAATGGAAAAGAGCACTAATCCGTAAGAAACCAAAGAGGGCTCGGGGATTAGATTTTGGTATTTAAACAAATATTTAGCCAAAAGTTGCGAAAATGACTCTTAAAAAAGGAAATTTTAGTCTATGCATAAATAGGAGTAAAATGATGAATGAAACAATTATAGATGATTAAATGATATGACATTTGTAAATAAATAAGTAAAGATAAATCCTACTTAATTAATACAAAACTGAAATGAATGAAATAGGGAGGATCTTTCCTCTAGCCCTTATGGGTACTAGAAAAAGTACTCATTCTTCAGCTAAATTAATATGGAATCAGAAATAAAGCATGAATACAAATAAATCAAAGTAAAAAGGGAAAATGTTGTTGAAAAGATTTTGGAGTTGATCCTTACAGAATGGCAGCCTACATATCTTATTGAATAGGAATCAAACCCCACGCAATTCTTTCTTCTTGCAAAGGAGTAATTTTGGCAAAAATGTTGATTTATTTATTAATTTAATTATAATTTTTAAATTAATAAATTTTAGATCTTTTCTGTTTTAGACTTAAAAAAAGATAGAATAGAGAGAATTCTATATCTGAATTTTATAATTCTAGAAATGGAAAAAATAAAAGGGATTATACCTTTGCTTTCCTTGACCTTCAAATGAACACGGTGAGCTTAACTCCGAATCTAAGCTTCACCTTGGATTTAGGAACCCTGAAGTTGAATCTTACACAGAAAAGTTTAGCAAAAATAGGACAATAATTGCAAATTAAAAGAATAAAATTTCAGCATAAAAAGCAAAGCAATATAGGTGAATTTTTGCCTCAAAATTCATCAAATCTCTCTCAAAATTCGTCCCAAAGAGTTGAAATGAAAGCTCTATTTATAAAGCAAGTGGAAGGGCATTGCTGGGTCCTTGCAGCAGCACGCTGGCCGGCTGGGTGGCACCAACAGCATGTCGGCCTTAGGTATTACCATGCCGATGGCACTCTAGGCGTGCCGCCCATGCCATCGGCATGTTGGGCATGCTACCCGATGTGGTGGCATGCTTGGCGCGCCGCCAACTTACTAGATCAATCTGGTTTCGTACTGTTTTGGCCAATTTTGGTTCGTTTCTGATCCTATTTAAGCACAGTTTGATTCTATGGATTCCTAATCAAAAATCGATCATTTGAAGGTGAAAGATCTAGGAAATTTATTTTTCAATAGGTTGTTGCCCCCTTGATCCCTGCCTGCTAATCGGCTAACAGGACCGCCATACTGGCTCTGCGTAGCACACTAATCTTGATAGGTGTCAAGCTATGGCCAAATTCTAAGGGTGCAAATTTAAAGGTTCACAAAATTCAACTTGTAAAATAAAAAAAAAAAAAAAGGTACTTAATTAGCAAGATCAATAGAAAAAATGTTTCTTGTAATTTGGGATGAAGCTGCCATGAGTCATAAACACTGTTTTGAAGAACTTGATAAATCTTTAAGAGATATTTTATGCAATCCAGAATAAGAAAAACTTAGTAATCTTTTTGGTGGAAAAATATTATTACTTGGAGGAGATTTTAGACAAATACTTCTTATGGTTTTTAATGGTACAAAGGAAGATATTATTAATGATTTAATAACTAATTCTTATTTGTAGGATTTTTTTAAAATTTATAAATTAACTACTAATATGCGATTATCTTCCACATCAAATGATAATGATTATAATAAAGAAATATCTGATTTTTCTAAATGGATTTTATCTATTGGTGATGCTATCATACCTACAATAAAATTAAATACAACTGATATTGAGAACAATTGGATTGAACTTCCAAATAATCTTTTAGTGAAAAATTATGATGATCCACTAGAACAAATAATTAAAGAAACTTATCCAGATTTTTTAGGTAACTATAATAATTATGATTATATAAAAAAAATTGATCTATTACAACACCTACAAATGAGATTGTTGATGTTGTTAATAATAAAATGATGAATTTAATTCTTAAGGACAAAAAAATATGCTATAACTCTTATTCTATTTGTAAAACAACAAATAATCTTTATTTGTAAAATAACAAATAATCTTAGTGAATTAGAAGTTCTTTATCTAGTAGAATTTTTAAACTCTTTAAAATTTAGTGGATTTCCTCAACTGAAATTAAATTAAAAAAAGTATTCCTATTATATTATTGAGAAATAAAAATCCTAGCATAGGTTTATGTAATAGTACAAGATTAATAATAATTAATTTAGGAATAAAAGTTATAGAAACTATTATAATATTTGGATCACATAATGGTGAAAAAGTGTATACACCTAGAATTGTTCTTTCCTATAAAGAAAGTAAATTTCCATTTATATTAAAAAGAAGACAATTTCCAGTAAGAGTGTGTTATTGTATGACTATTAATAAGAGTCAATGACAAACATTAAAACAAGTTGGTTTATATTTACATGATCATGTATTTTGTCATGGACAATTATATGTTGCATTGTCTAGAGTCACTTCTCATAAAAACTTACGAATAGTAATTATACAAAAAAAAAAAAAGGAAAATAATGTTGATACTGAAAATATAAATCATACAAAAAACATTGTATATTCTAAAATATTTTATAATTTGTGAAAAAATATATTACATCTAAATATTTGTTGATTACAATAATATTATTTCCAATTTATTTGTAATAGATATTCGACTCAATGATGCCCTACACCCCATTATGTGATATCGATAATGAAAAGAAGAACATCCGCATCAAAGTGTGTATCACAAGGATATGGGATTTTGTTAATGTTAATAATCCTAATGAACCTTTTAGCATGGACTTATTAATGGTTGATGAAAAGGTGCTACGTATATTACAATTAACTTTAAAAATTTAGTTGTATCACTCATTCTTTTAATTTTTGATTAATTTAATATTTTATTTTTTATAGGGTGATACAATTCAGGGCACTATACCTCGACAATATGCTGGCCAATTTCATTATCTGCTAAATGAAGTGAGTATTTATCGTACCTCTAGTTTCATTGTGTTACATGCTCAAACAAATTACAAAATTAGTTCTCATCCCTATCACATCAAGATAATAAAGAATACTTTTGCAAAGCTCCTTAGTGATGATGAATTGCTGATACCTTTTAAAATATTTGAGTTTCACAAAATAAATTACCAAGTAGGGAACAAAACATATTTAAGAGGTTTTTACACCTTTCAATTTGCAATTGTCAAGGAAAAAAATTCCAGCATATTTTTATTTTTTTAATTTTCTACAAATGTGTTCAGACAAATCGTCTCTTTCGGTGACACCCAAAGTATAAATATTCATCATAGAATCATAAAGTGTTGCCCCATTCAAATTAAAAATGCCATGTTCTAATTAATCTATTTTGATTTGTATTGGTTATTGATATTCCTCTTTAATTAGTTTTAGTCTTTCAATTATAATATTTTATCTATCATATTTTATCTTTTTTTCTCCTTTAGCAGTGAAACATTAGAAGTTGTTCTGTGGGATAAATTGGCTGTTGAGTTTCTAGAAACATAAATTGTTGAGCGAGAATCAGATTGTGCTATGATTGTCATTTTCCTATCTATGATCATCAAAAAATATAATAGTAAGGAATTTCTTTAACCAAATTCAATATTTTTAATACAATTGATGATATGCTCACTACTAAACTAAAATGTGAGAATTCTAATTTTTGAAAATTAAAACTGTAGGTAAAGTTTTTGCAAACATTTCTTCAGCGACAAAATTTTTTATTAACCTAGACACTCCCGAGATTTCTGTTTTTAGACAAATGTTAGTTAAATAATGTCATATTAATTATTATAAATATTAATCTTATGATATTAGATTTTTTCATTAATTGTTTCCATTTATTGATAGGCTCACTCACCAATTGAGAAGATAAAAAGGATTGAAATTGATGCCTCATTAGTACACGACATAGAGATAGAAAAGAATCTTAACAGAAAAAATATTGTTCAGCTTCGATCTTTAGATATGCATGCAAACAAAATAAGTTGAAAATACCCTAGACTTAAATAAAATTTGAAATATTATTAATTTTTAATTTTTTTCTAGGATACAAAATTCACATGCATAGCAACTATGAAAAGCATTAACGTGTCAAATGGATGGTGGTATCAAGCATGTCCTAAATGCAAAACTGGCGTCAGTACTTATGGTGATGAAGTTTGGTGTGATATTTGCAAGAAAATTGAAGACCCTCCAATTCCATGGCAATTATTATTAAATAATTTATTATATATGCCTTATCATATTCACCAATTTAAAAAAATAATTAATTCTTAATCTAAAGCCTCAATTTTGCACTCTCATCATCTAACAATAATTTTTGCACCTGCTAAGTTTAATGCGCTGAGCAGAACCGTTACAGCGGTCCCACTAGTTGGTTAGTGGGTAGGAGTTCAGGGGTAGTGCTCTCAAAAGAAAATTTTTTAGCCTTAGTTACATTGCTATCTGGACATCTAAATTTCCTAAACCTCAAACCAACCAATCCCTTTAAAAAATAAAAAAAAATAAAAAGGCAGCTACATCAGAATCTGATGCGGCTCTGCACCTGTGGTGGCATGTGTGAACCCTCAATTTTACACCCTTAGCATCTAACCGCAGCCTTAGCACTTGCTGAATTTAACTCATTACGCGGAGCTATTACGGCAGGGGTTCGGGGGCAGCAACCCCAAAAGAAAATTTTTTAGACTTCATTTCCATTGCCACCAGGCATCCAAATTTCTCAAACTCCATACCAACAACCAATCTCTAAAAAAAAAAGAAAAAAAAAGAAAAAAAAGAACTACCTTGGGAAGCATGCGCGCCGCACGGGAGGCGTACGGCACCGCGTCAGGTCTGCGTGGTACCACACCGTCCCTTTGCGGCACGCCGCAAAGGCTTGACGCAGTGCCACACAGGCCTAGTGCGGTGCCGCGCCAGGGCACGCCCCCATTCTGCTCCATGGGCCCCACATGCGTAAATGACCTTTTTACCCCTCTTTGTCCAATTATCAACCATTTTTTGACCCTATCCCCATGGTCTTTTCACATTTCCATTACCTAAACTACACTCCACCCATTTGCCTATAAATAGGCTCCCATTCCCTCATTTTTAGACATCCCTTGAGTTTGAGTAAATGGTTATCTTCAAATTCCTCTCTTCTTCTCCCTCCAATCACTCTCTAATTAATTAATTAATCTTTTTAATTAATTAATAACTTCACCCTAACCAAGTTAATTAATCTTTTTAATTAACTAATTTTTTTTAATTAATCACTCTTTTTTTCAAAAATCATTCCTTTTTTAAAAAATCAAATTAATCATTTTTCTTAATCCACCTTTCATCCAAATTAATTAATTAATCCTTTTAAGTAATTAATCACCTTTCTCCAAAATCAAATTAATCCTTTTTCTTAATCCACTTTTTCATCCAAATTAATTAATTAATCTTTTTAATTAATTAATCCATCCATCATTTTCATCATATTAATTAATAAATCATTTTAATTAATTAATTAATCTTCCAATCCATCCAATCACCCGGTCCCGATAAAATGGAACTTCGGTCCGGTAAAACCCTTCGCCAACCAAAAGTCAAGGTATCAGCCTTTTTCCTCATTTTCAACACACCCAAACCAAAATCAATCTGATCAACTCTTAAACCCCTCCACTTAACAGTAGAACGAACTACGTGGGTTTTGATCCCCATTCAATGGGGTACGTAGGCACGTTTGAAATCTAAATCCAAACCTCAAATCCAAATCCCAATCAATCTCTTTCCCCTTTTTTTTAATTAATTTGTAAATGTTTTATTTTCACCATTTATTCATATTTTGCCATATTCATGCATTTTCTTAAAATCATCTTATAAATGTCATTCATGAAATCCAATTTTCAAGTCAAATTAAACTTAAGAGCCAAATTTAGATTATTTAAAACCAAAAACCTAGTTCCCGAACTCAACCTGGTTCGAGATTAGTGATTTTTTATCCTTGGGTAAATTAATTGCAAAATTAATAAATTACAATCAACTGGGTTTTTTCCTTAATTTTTCCCATTTAAAATAAATTAGGGTGGCGACTCCTAAAAATTATTTTCAAAATCAACCAAATCCGAACTTGAGGGTTTCATCGTGAGTTTGAACCCAAATGAGCATCTCGGTTCCCTCTAGCGAACCGGGCCGGTGCTTGGAGGAGGTCTCACACACGGCAACTACATTTGTCTGATGTAGCTCACCACACTTATCACATGTGGCAGCTGCATTAGAGCAGTGCGGCTCCGCGCTGCCCTTGTCGGTCCTCCATGTCAAATTGACCAAATTGCCCTTCTTTTTTATTTTTTTAATATTTTTTAGCCATATCTTTTTTGTCTTTTCACATTTTCACTTCCCAAATCACCCTCACCTAAATTTCCTATAAATAGCCCTTCCATTTTCTCATTTCAAACACATCTTGAGTTAGAGTTGATACTTATCCTCTAATTCCTCTCTTCTTCTCCCTCCCTCCAATCACTCTTTAATAAATTATTAATCTTTTTAATTAATTAATTACCTCACCTTAACCAAGTTAATTAATCTTTTTGATTAACTAAAATTCTCTTTTTTTTAATCACTCAATTAATTAATTAATTAATCACTTTTTTCAAAATCAAATCAATCCTTTTCTTAAATCCACCCTTCATCAAAATCAATTAATTAATCTTTTTAATTAATTAAGTTATCCATCCTTTTCATCATATTAATTAGTTAATTAATTATTTTAATTAATTAATTAATCAATCCTTTTTTTAAATCTACCCTTCATCCAAATTAATTAATTAATCTTTTTAATTAATTAATTTATCCATCCTTTTCATCATATTAATTAGTTAATTAATCATTTTTCTTAAATCCACCCCTCATCCAAATTAATTAATTAACCTTTTTAATTAATTTATTTATCCATCATTTTCATCACATTACTTAGTTAATTAATCATTTTAATTAATTAATTAATCTCCCAATTAATCCAATCACTTGGTCCAGATAAAATGAAACTTCGGTTCGGTAGAACCCTCTGTCCAGCAAAAGCAAAGGTGTCAGCCTTTTTCTCTCAAAACACCCAAACCAAAATCAATATGATCAACCACTAAACTCCTCCACTTAATCGTGAAACGAACTACATGAATTTTGATCCTTATTCAATGGGATACGTAGGCACGTTTGGAATCTAAATCCAAATCCCAATCATTCTCCTTTTCCCTTTTTAATTAATTTGTGAATATTTTATTTTCTCCTTGCACTCATACCATACTCATGCCTTAATTGTCATATAACATTTTTCATTCATGAAATTAATTTTTAAAGTCAAATTAAACTTAAGAGCCAAATTTAAATTATTTAAAACTAAAAACCTAGTCACCAAATTCAACCTGGTTCGAGGCTAGTAATTTTTATCCATGGGTAAATTAATTGAAAATTAATGAATTAAAGTCAATTGGGTTTTTCTTTAATTTTCCCATTTAAAATAAATTAAGGTAGTGACTCTCAAAAATCATTTTCAAAATCAACCAAATCTGAACCCGAGGGTTCCACCGTGAGTCTAAACTCAAATGAGCATCCCAATTCCCTCTAACGGACCGGGCTGGTGCTCGGGCAAGGCCTCATAGCTGGCAACTCCACTAGAGAATGGTTGCCACCCTTTTTATAAAAAGGAAAATAAGAGGATTACCATTTGGTTAAGGAAAAATTTTTCTAAAATAATCTCTATTTGGCTCATTAAGTATAATTTGACTTTTATACATCACTTTGCATAATAAAGGCTTCTTGCCTAACCTTAACTTTATGAAAACTTTTGAATGGTGAGTAGCATTGGCTCGACAACTTTCTTTGAGTATATTGGGAGATAGTGAAAGCATTCCACCCCGTGATAAATCCCCAATTATTTTGGTGGTGTAACGAGCAATCAGTACTGTTGGACCCATACGAGGCTCTTTGCCTCACATATGGTTAGGTATATCGATGCTCTAGTGGGACAGGGACCCTTAATCAAACCACCCTTCATCCTTGTGCATGTAATCGCCCTAGTATTAAGCTTAGGTTCCATGTACATAATAATAGAGATAATTGTACATATGTCCATGAAACTTTTTTTGGCATACATTATGACATCACTATGCATACATACACATAAGAAACTAGACAAATTAAAACCTCAAAAAACCTAAATTGGTGCTCCATTACCCCAAAAACACAGTAACCTCACACACTCACCCTGTCAGCATGTAAACCTTGTGATCAACCATGTGGGATGAATCCTTTTTTTGACACACTTTTTCTTTTTTTTTCTTTCACAATTTTGTATTTTTACCTATTTTTCTATTTTAAAAGTATCAATGGCCAACACACCTAGCCCTTTTGACCAAGATGGGATGAGCACCTTTTTCGCTAACCTCCTTAAGAAACAAGAGGAGACTTTTCAAGCCACAATCACCACCAATCTTAAGAACCAAACTGACACTTTCACTAATGCTCTTAACGCCCAGTCTGCCATCTTTGCCAATGCTTTCAACTCCCAATGCTAGTCCATCATCAATGAAGTCAAGAAAATGACCAATGCCACTGTTACTCCCCTTCATGTTTGTATTGAGCCTGCATCTACCCAAGCTTAGACTAGTCATGCCCCTATTCCTACTCCCCTTATTATCGATCTCACCGATAAAGGGAAAGAACCTGAGACTCAAACCTCTCCTACCGTGGACTTAAACATAATTACTCCTTGTCCCACTATGAATTCTTTTTAAAGTGGAGATTTTTCTAGCTTTCTCGAAGCTAAGAAATTGATGGAGAAAATTGAGGCCATGGAGAGAACACTTAAGAATGTCAAAAAGCATGAAGACATGATAGATGTTGACTCTTTAGCTCTCTTCCCAAATGCACGAGTTTCACCAAAATTTAAAATGGCGGTCATGGACAAGTTCAATGGCACCACATGTCCTAAAAGTCATCTCAAGATGTATGTGGATGCCATGAGACCTTTTGGTGCGGATGACGAGCTCCTTGCTTAGTTATTCCAACTGTCCTTGATTGGAGCTGCTATTAAGTGGTTATCAGATCTCGACCAGAATCATAAGAAAACTTGGGATGACATATGTTATACATTTGTCAAGCAATAACACTATAACATCGAGGTGGATGTCACTCGTCGAGATTTGGAAACTACCAAATAAGGGCCAAGAGAATCCTCCACTGCATTCCTTAGAAGGTAGAGGGCAAAAGTGGCTCAAATGGTGAACTGTCCATCTAAAGTAGAACAAATTGACATTATCATTAAGAACCTCCTCCCGCAATATTAGGCTTATCTGCAAACTCAGTACCTCCCCAGTTTTAAAGCTCTCATTGTCACTGCTACCAAGATTGAGGATTTGATCCAATCAAGACAAGTCAAGGATCAGTCCTCTGGTTCAAGGTATCATAAGAACACTAATTACACCACCAATACCACCAATTCTACCACCCAAAGAGAGGGAGAGGTAAATGTTGTCTCCTGTCATCAGCAGATCAAGTAAAAAACAAGGATGACTTTTTCCAAACTAGGCATGCTCCTCAGCGTTATTTACAGGAAAGCCTAAGAGGCTAATTTGGTTAAGCCTTTAGACCCATAACCTCCTCCAAACCCCTTGCTCAAGGGTTATAATACTATTGAGTACTGTGACTATCATCAAGGGCTGAGGCACAAAACTAATACATGCAATGCTCTGAAGTATAAAATTCAAGACCTCATTGATAGCGAAGACATCATGGCTCCTAGACCTAAAGTCTAACAACACCAACCCTTTTCTGCACCATCGAGCTCACCCAAGCATCTCAAGTTTCACTTGATAATTGGCACTTTGAGAAGAGTGCCAGCACTATTGTACCCCTATCTAAGTCTTTTGAGTATGTATCTAAGTCACAAAAGACTGAGCCTAAGTCGGGGTCTTTTAAGTCTATTTTTTATTAAATTTTTCTTTGAATTTGAATCTATCAGGTCTTATCATTCTAAGTTTGTATTTTGCCTTCTAGGCTTATCCTTTAATGTACTAATGTGGGACTTTTATTAGTAATAAAAAGTTTGAACTTTCTAATTTACGTTAATTTTTTCTAATTCATCTTTAAATGGGACATCTTTAAAAAAAGCAATAAAAAAAGAAAGAAAAATAAATAAAAAAATGAAAAAGGCAAAAGGATTAATTAATTATGGCACAAAGGAAAAAAAATCAAAAATCACATACATTGCATTTGCATAGTAGAAGCTTATGAGCTATTTTATACAATATGAAGACATGATAGGAATGCTCCAAGAATCATAGTTTACAAGATCCTAACCTACAAGAAGCCTGTCAAGGAGAAGCTACGAAGAATGAAGACAAAATAGGAAGGTCCTATCCAACCGAGGCACTATCTTCATGTGTGTGGACGGAAGTGAATTCTCCCATCCTAGCAATTCGAATCAGCTGAAAAGATACATCATCTGAAGATGACAACTGCATTTCATTTCTATTTCTCATGCATATATAATAAGAACTACATGGATCTAATTCTTCCTAAAAAATAACAAAAAATGATGATGATAATTGTAAGGGATACGTAGGCAGTCCGACTCAGGTGCGGTCCAAATCATAATATAAAATATTTTATTTGCATCGCATTCTCATTTTTTTGTGCCTAGTACATCATTCACTTAATTCTCTTGCCTAAAAAAAAAGAGGAAAATAAAAAGAAAATAAAAAAAAAAAAGAAAAGAAGAAAAAAAAAAAGGGGGAGAGAAGAAGAAAAGAATGCTCACTAGGCTAAAAACCCAAAAGGGCAATTTAGAGTAAAAAAAATAAAATAAATAAAAGATGTCTCACTTAATGATGATCAAATTTTACAAAATGCAAACCCATTGTCATAACAAAATGATAGCCTTTCCACTGTCATCTATAGCTTATCATGTTTCATGTTAGTCCTGTCAACCTGTAATTATTTCGAATAAAAAGCAAAAAAAAAAAAAAAAAGGAGTTCACAATCCAACCAGTCCTTCTTTCTACCTTAATTGTAGTATTCCTTCTCTGAACCTCTAATGTAGTGTCATCTTGTTCTTACTATAGTCATAGTCTTCTTTGTTACTGCTACCACAGTTTGAGTCACTATGCAATCTGTGGTGTCGCACTTCCAATAGATTTTTGAGTCTCCTTCAAAGATTGAGTCACCCTCTTTGTTTGTGCTGCAGTCCTCTTACTACTAGTGGCTCATACAGTCTCTCCTTCTTTAGCTACGTCATCCTCTATTCCCCTCAGCAGAGCAGCCTATACTCTTTTTCAATTACCTGGCATATCTCTCTGTGGTCCTAAGTGAAATCCAAAAATAAATAGTTTTATAACTCCTCAGCCATCCACCACTTGATAGCTCTGGCAATAGGAGCTGTGATCTGTACAGACTCTAAGAAGAAAGAAAAATTGAGGGCACATCCTGAATCTGCCTCAAGACCCTTAACCCTTAATGGAAAGTCATTCAAACCAAACCCAATAAGCAAATCACTTGAAACCCATGCCCCCTAGTCATGAGATATCTAATCCTTTACTATTGGCAATGCTAAAAATACGTCCTCTAAGGGCAAACTACAAGCAACCATATCATCCGATCTCTAACTGAGTCTCAAAAAGCATCTGCAGACTGAAAAGCAAGGGCAATTACTTGAAAATGATCCATCAGTCACACTTCCAAGATAACCCAAAACCTAAAATAGACACCCACAAAGCACCTCCAACATAAAGGGTAAGAATAGATAAAATTTTCTCACTTGGTGAATAATTGGCAAGATAGTTCATCTTTCTAAATCTTAAAGCAATCGAGAATCATCAGTGTCACTGCCAATATGGCTCTGACCATAAAATGCCTCTGTTTCATCTACCACTCTAGCATCACCCCAATCAATAGGCTTTTATCTAACTCTCAAATAAGAAACCAAGGCCATCATCTTAACTCTTTGCCCCCTCATATCTCTCTAGTTATCGGGGTCATGGAACTTCTTAATCACAACAGTCAAATTCACTTGACCATCATCCACTATCATCTGACTTGCGACATCCTGAGACAAGTCCAAAAAACTCTTGAAAAATCTAGTAGATGCCAAACTCTAAGCTCTAGCACCACCAGAGCTACCTCTAGATTGCAGCCAAGCCATACTACTAAACTTCTCCTCAAGAGCACCAAAACAAAAAACACAAGCCACTAGATTCCAAAACCTGAATCAACCCCTCGAACCCCTTGTAAAGCCACTATGGCAAATATCTCATACCAATCCAAGTTAAGTTTCTTAAACTTTGTAAAGTTTCTTAATCCATAAATGTATGTCTCTGTAGGACACAAAAGTCACATAAAAAAAATTGTATTCACAAAGCAAATGCATGAATCCACCCTCATGCATCTATGCAATCATCCATTATAGACATCATCATAAATCTTGCGTAGTATAGAAGTCAAATAAAAGTTTTGTGAATTTTGAAACATGTATGCATCATCTGTGCACCAACATCTATGCAATCATCTGTAATCATGCACCATCATGCATAGGTTGAGCCAATAGCCTCACCAACACCTCTTAAAGCTGACCAGTGTCTCCTTGAAGCTAAATGATACCTTTCCAAATCTAATCAACAAAGTGTGACTTCTAGAGTCTCTTTACTCTCAGTTCATTTGAGCCTTTCGAAAGGCCCAATCCCTCAAATTCAGAAGCCTAAGTTGCTTTGGCAAAACCAAAATTTTTTCAAAATCTATAGAGCTGACTCGCTATAGATTGAGGCTCTCCTTTTATCAAAATCTTTTCAGAATCTCTTAAGTCAACTCGCCATAAGTCGAGGCTCTCCCTTTATCAAGACATTTTCAGAATCTATCGAGCCGACTCGCATTAGGCCGAGGCTCTTTTATTGAAATTATTTTAGAATATCTTGAGTCGAATCGCCATAAGTTGAGGCTCTCCTCCTACCAAAATCTTGTCAGAATCTCGCGAGCCAACTTGCCATAGGTCAAGTCTCTCTTTTCACTAAATTATCTTGTCCAAAATTCTTTTTCACTCATAAATGTCTAGAAATGATTACCTAGACATCCATATGGTCCCACTTTCCACCCTTTTTTTTTTTTTATCTAAATCTTCTTTACCTTTAATATTAAGACCAAACAGATACCCTTGATTGAGATTTACCTTTAACATTAAAGCTGAACAAATAGCCTTAATTGAGATTTACCCAATCTTCTTTACCTCTAACATTAAAGTTGAACAGATAGCCTTGATTGAGATTTACCCAAATCATCTTTATCTCCAATATTAAGGCCGGACAAATAGTCTTGATTGAGATTTACTTAAATCATTTGTACCTCCAACATTAAAGCCAAACAAATAGCTTTGATTGAGATTTACCCCAAATCATTCTTTGCCTCTAACATTAGGGACGAACAGATAGCATTGATTGAAATTCACCAAACCTTCTCCAACATTAAGGCTGGACAGATAGTCTTGATTGAAATTTACTAAACCTTCTTTGTCTTCTAACATTAGGGCCAAATGGATAGCTTTAATTGAAATTCACCAAGACCATTCTCACATCCAACATTAAGGCCAGACAAATAGCCATTGATAGAACCTCATTTATCCTAGAGGGCCTCCTCTCAAAGGACTTAACAAGGACACACAAGCCCAAAGTCTGACATGGCACCTCTTTCCAACGTTCACTATCATCAGAATCACCTTTTGTTCAAAGTCAATTTTGATGAGGGAGCAACTGTGAAGCCTCGATTTTGCACCCTCATCATCCAATTGCAACTTTTGCACTTGCTAAGTTTAACTTGTTGCGTAGAGCCATTATGACGGTCCCGCTAGCCGGTTAACAGGCGGGGGTTTAGGGGCAGCGCTCCCGAAATAAATTTTTTTAACCTTAGTTACATTGCTATCCAAACATCTAAATTTTCTAAACCCAAACCAACCAATCCCTTTTAAAAAAATAAAAATAAATAAAAAAACAGTTGTGTCAGAATCTGATGTGGCGACACAGCGGCCACGTTTGTTTGACGCAGCTCGTTACACTTATCACACGCTGCAACCGTGTTAGAGCGGCGCGGCTCCGCATAGCCCTTGTCAATCTTGCATGTCAAATTGACCAAATTTCCCTTCTTTGTCATTTTTTTAAATATTTTTTAGCCCTATCCTTTTCGTCTTATTATATTTTTACTTCTCAAATCACCCTCACCTCATTTTCATATAAACAACCCTTCTATTTCCTCATTTTAAACACATATTGAGTTAGAATTGATAGCTATTCTCTAATTCCTCTCTTCTTCTCTTTCCAATCACTCTCTAATTAATTAATTAATATTTTTAATTAATTAATTACCTTACCTTAACCAAGTTAATTAATCTTTTTAATTAACTAAAATTCTCTTTTTTTAATTACTCAATTAATTAATTAATCAATCTTTTTAATTAATTAATTAATCACTTTTTTCAAAATCAAATCAATACTTTTCTTAAATCCACCCTTCATCCAAATTAATTAATTAATCTTTTTAATTAATTAATTTATCCATCATTTTTATCATATTAATTAGTTAATTAATTATTTTAATTAATTAATTAATCAATCCTTTTCTTAAATCCACCCTTCATCCAAATTAATTAATTAATTAATCTTTTTAATTAATTAATTTATCCATCATTTTCATCATATTAATTAGTTAATTAATCATTTTAATTAATTAATTAATCATTTTTCTTAAATCCACCCCTCATGCAAATTAATTAATTAATCTTTTTAATTAATTAATTTATCCATCCTTTTCATCACATTAATTAGTTAATTAATCATTTTAATTAATTAATTAATTTCTCAATTAATCCAATCACTCAGGCCTGATAAAACGGAACTTCGGTCCGATATAATCCTCTGTCTGGCAAAAGCAAAGGTATCAACTTTTTTCTCTCAAAATACCCAAACAAAAATAATCTGATCAACTTCTAAACCCCTCTACTTAATCGTGGAACGAAGTACGTGAGTTTTGATCCACATTCAATGGGTACGTAGACACATTTGGAATCTAAATCCAAATCTCAAATCTAAATCACAATCATTCTCCTTTCCCCTTTTTAATTAATTTGTGAATGTTTTATTTTCTCCTTGCACTCATACCATACTCATGCATTAATTGTCATATAACATTTGTCATTAATGAAATTAATTTTTAAAGTCAAATTAAACTTAAGAGCCAAATTTAGATTATTTAAAACAAAAAATTTAATCTCCGAACTCAACCTGACTTGATGCTAGTGATTTTTATCCATAAGTAAACTAATTGAAAATTAATGAATTAGAGTTAATTGGGTTTTTTCTTAATTTTTCCATTTAAAAATAAATTAAGATGGCGACTCTCAAAAGTCATTTTCAAAATCAACCAAATCCGAATCCGAGAGTTGCACCGTGAGTCTAAACCCAAATAAGCATTCCAATTTTCTCTAGCGGACCTCGTCGATGCTCGAGCGAGACCTCATACTTAACAATATACGCAGGTATAAAATTAATGTTACAGTTATCTATAATACTAGTGAAACAACTTTTTTTTTTTTTAATCTTTGGTTGCATTGTTAATGATCTTATAGGATTATCAGCGAACAATTTAGCCCAAACTGCAAAGAATAGATTTGCTCTCCCAACTGTCATGACACGACTCTATGGATTGACTAAATTATTTCAAGTTAGCATCAACAATCGGTTTGAAGATCCATATGATTTGACTTTCAAAGTTCTTCAAATTTTTAATGATGAAGTTGTTTTGCATTTGCCTTTACCACTTTCTGTATCAACACCATCTCAATGATTAATTGTCGTTTGAGCTCCATTGTCATCAAATTTAAAGAAAACCAACAAAATGAGCTCTTACTTTCAATGATGGTGATGAAAGTCAATCATCGAACATTCTAGAAGATTTAGAATTAGACCTATTTCCACTTGAGACACCTTGAGAAAAAAATTTGCCTCAAGTAATATATATATATATATATATATATATATATATATATATATATATATATATATATATATATATATATATATATATATATATATATATATATATATATATATATATATATATATATATATATATAATTTTTTCCCAAAGGAAAAAATATATCTTTAAATTTTATATTTTAATATTTATGTGCAAGTCAACCTCATCCCGTCCTCCTTCTAAGCTATAAATTTCAAGATCAAATATTTCAGCTGTGCGTTATACTTACAATTTAGTTCCTATTCATTTTCTTTTACTATATTTTAAAAATAAATACACATATTATTGTTGACATTATACATTTCAGGTTGATGGAGTACATGGCTATCTTTACATGGAATCTGCCAAAATCATACTTGCTTATTTTGCACTTTAAACTTGAAGAAATAAACAAAAACAATTTCAAGTTTGTATGGATTAATACTTTAATATTTTTAGAACATTTTGCATATTAATATTACTTTTAAAATTTTTATTTTATTGCATGCATATATTTATATTTGCATAAAAAAAATGATGTCCAGAACAACGCATGGGTCATAATCTAGTATTATATATTTAAAAAAAATAATTCCCAACTGAATATAATAATTCAATATTTTCAAAATTATTTAAATATAAATCTATTTTCTCAAGCAATTTTGTATGGGAAGATTGAATTTTAGCAACCAAATATTACCTAAAAAGAAACAAGTAATATTCAACTAATAAATTTTGGTTGTCATCAATCAAATAGAAAATAACATTATTACTTACATAAATTGATATATCTAATAACTAATATATATTTGTTTTGGGCAAAAAAATAATATATATTTGTTGAAATAAAAAGACTATATATATATATATAGTGAATGGGATATTTCGTACATAGGCATATGATGAATATTTATTATTTGGGGTATGAAATGTGTGAAGAGAAGGCCTGAAGGGACATCGTCTAAAGAAACCGTTAAGGAAGCATCCCTCTCCCATAGTCTTTTAGTGGGACCAGGTTCCTCTACTTTTACTTTATGGCCGACCCTTTTTTTCTTTTTTCCTCTCTTTTGCTTTTCGAAATTCGTT
Source organism: Reutealis trisperma (assembly GCA_947687605.1). Taxonomy (NCBI): domain Eukaryota; kingdom Viridiplantae; phylum Streptophyta; class Magnoliopsida; order Malpighiales; family Euphorbiaceae; genus Reutealis; species Reutealis trisperma. Next base: position 20,344 of record CANTUT010001654.1, on the reverse strand, counting down.
CCAACAAAAATAAATTTTACTATCACAATTACGAAAATATCCTTCTTTCTTGCTACCAATCAATTTTTTTAGTAAGTACATTAAAAAATATTAAAAATTTTAGTATTGAATTTTAAATGTTGAATAATATAAATAAAAATTTTAAATTATAAAAATATTTAAAAATTTATTATTTATTTTATTTATTGTAAGTTTTAATTTTAAAATTGATTTATTAATTTAAATATTTTTTAGATAAATTTAACTCTAATTGAAATTTAAATTGAAAATTTTTCAATTATAAAAATAATTTTAGCATTATTAAATTAATAATTTTTTTGTTATTTTAAATTGAACCAATCAGGTCACTTATTTTTTATCTGGCCGGTTTAATAATTTCATTATAGAATGTCTTTATTTGTAAATTTTTTAATATTTTTATGTGACTAATTCAATATATTAAATTATAACCATTTAAAAAAATATCAAAAAATAAATACAATTAACTAAATACAAAATTTAAACACGGCTAATAAAAAAGAAATTCAGTAAAAAATTAATTTTTTAAATAATTTTCAAAATTAGATCAATTCATTTGGTTCGGTCGGTTTATCAGTTTTTTAGTTGGCCAATTCTATATAGATGTATATGATTTTAACAGGAAATCTAGTTATTTAGGGACAATTAGACTAGATTGACGTTCGGTTCTCGGTTCAACTAGTTTAACCACCGGTTTGATCTAATTTTTTAAAAAAATATTTTAAATAATTTTTAATTTAATTAAAATTTTTAAATAAACTAGTTTCAGAAAATTTTTGAAATAAACATTAACAAATAATTTTTTTCGATAGATTATAAAAAAAAATTATAATAATTAAATATTAAAAATTTTAATTTTAAATTTTGAATTAGTTACAAAATCAAAATTCTTGCCATGCAAAATGCGGCTATAAGATAAATCTTGGCCTTGATCACATATGAACCTATGGGCCCACCAAATCCTATCACCAGCAAATACATGTTTTTGTCCTCTGACTGGTAATGATCGGACGGTCTATGGTCCCCTGATCTGTTGGTTTCTGCGGTACAGTCCAATGAAATTGATAAGCGCGTCGTACGCTATATGGCAGTGAGTTATTCAATAATAATAAAGCATCATGTCCTTGCTCAGGTGGTTTTTGAAGGTCCAAACGATAATAAATAGAAATTTTTAAATTTTAATTTACATACATATTTTATTTTTCTGAGAATGTCAAAATTTCTGAGAATTTTTATTCTTTTTTAGGAGGTAAGAATTTTTAGGTTTCAATTAAGATTTAAATCTTATTGTTATATACTTTTTAGTCACTTATTAAATTTGAGATTTTATTATTGTTTTTATAGTTAGAATTACGTATTAAGAAAGCGTAAATTAATTAGTAAAATATTATTTTAATTTAAAATTCTTAAAAAGAGCTTTGATGCTTTTTTGGTCTTAATCTGAATTTAAGTTAGTCGGAAGTCATGTAATAGCTCTGGATACTGAATCCTTAGAGAATAGAATTACATAACCAATGTTTATATAAATTATAAAATTGCAAATTTTTGAAAAAAATTAAGGATTAAGCTAAAAATCAATTTTAAAAAAATTCAATATTTTAATTATATTTGTAAATTCCTAAAGGATAAAAAGAGAGATTGCGACTACGATAAATATAAATAAAAAATTTATTTATCTTTAAATGAAATTATAAAAAAATATATTCTATAAATGAGTGTATTATGCATGCTAAATATGAATAATTCATTTGTAGTTTTATTAGTTTGTGGCTTTGTTAATTTTGAATTCAGTTTACATATTCTTTTGTAACATATTTCAGTCACTTTAAAAATATAATAGAAATAAAAATAGATATTTAAATCTAAAGATGGTATAATAATTAAATAAACTTTATTAATTGTATTAAAATTATACTTAATAATAGATAATTTCATTATATGTTTAACTTATTGAAGTATAAAAATATTAAAAATTACAATAAATAATAAATCATTACTAAACAAAAAAAAATTGTAAACACTATTATTATTATTATTAATCAACCTCTCATTCCTTCATCCCTTCCTTGTGAGTATGATGAGATGAGAACTATAGGAGCTAACTGAACGAAACGTAATCGAGGATTCGAAGCAGGATGGCATTTATGAAATAAAAGTGAAATAGAAGGTCATTTAGTTACAGCTGTCATATTCTATGTTTTCCTCATCGCACTCTTGTGTTCTCTTTTTTCAGTTTTTCTCTCTCTCCCTCTCTTTTTTTTTTCGTTTTTTCATGTTTCTTTGGTTTTTGAGAATTTTTGACCGTTGCTTCTCTCTCTATCTCACAGACGCACCCTCTCAACGTCTCTCTCTCTCTGACTCTGTTTTGGTTAGCTAACACACCAACACTACTCAGGTTATGATCCTTTACTGAAACTCTGTAATCATTTGCTTCTATACAGTGTTCATCAATTCATCGTGAATTCTTTTTCAGTTTCTTCTCTAATATTTAGTTAATTTCTTCTTCTGCTCTTCTTCTTCTTCTTCTTCTATTTTTCTAAAATCTTCTCTTTAATTTTCCTTTTTCTTAATTAATTTTAACTAATTTTTTCTATTATTTCTCTGTATTGTATTTTAAATTTGGTTCCAACTGGGTCGAACTCAAGAGGTTTTAGTATTGTAGACTACTAAATTCAATCAAACCTTTTTTTTTTTTTTTTATTTTATAAAATATTTTTTTTCTGGGTGAATGATTATATTAATTTGAATTTTGATTTTATTTTAATTTTTTCTTAATTATGGTTCTTATCAGCATTTGCGGAATTTTATTGTTTGTCATGTGAATGTGAATATGATCAGTCAAATCGGTGAATTTCTTTAATATCTTTCTTCTTCTTCTTTCTACTTTAAAAACCTTTATCTTCTTTTATTGTCGTTGTGTCTTTCTTCTTTATACCTACCTCGTAAACTACAAATCATAATTCTGCAATGTGAGACCGTCTTTTGATCATTTTTATCTTTATTCACTATTCCTTTTTGTTTTTTTGGTATTTTACCATATAGTAATTATTGGCCTTTATGTTTTATAATTTAATTCTTCACCACTAATTATTTGCTTGTTATTGCTTTTTAACATTTTTTTTTTTAGTTTCGATGAGGGTCAATCGATCATGAGTACGTTACTCTGTAATTACTTTTAGGCTATGTGTCACTGTGCAATTTCTTTAAAGCTCTACAGGCCGTTTTGTAAATAATTTTTATATTTTCATTTCTAAATTTTAGATTTTAATATGTTGTTGCTTGGTGTGAATTTTGAAGTGATTGGGTTCTTAGGTAATTAAAAAAAAAAAAAAAAAAGCATCTTGCTCAGAATTGTCTCTAGACTGAAAGGTGTCGAAAATTAAAGAATCTCTATTTCGTTTTCTGTTATGCTAGTTACTAGAAATGTTTGGTAACTTGAAAATAAAGGAAAGAAGCATCAAATCTTTTGAAATTGTTTTCTTGTATATAAATATAACAAAGAAAGCATAAAAGATATCTATAAGTTAAGCTGTTTTGAGATTTCTTGCTCTGTACATTTTATTATTATTATCAATTATGGATCAAAGTTTTGAGATTTATGAATTCTATAAATTTCTGGATTCTCAGGAAATTCCTTTCCCATTGCTATATGTTTCTTGCTATGTCCATGTTTGGTTATCATCAATTGTGGATTGAAGTTAATATAAAATTCTCTGCTTTTCTTGCGCAGCTAGAGAAAATCCATATGAATTTTGTGAGATATACGAAGGTGTATTGTTGGGATTTCAGTTTCGATTCAAGCCTGAAAACTTCATAGTGAAAGGAAAAGAGGGAGAAAAAGTGAGAAATGGGATGTTCTACATCAAGGCTGGATGATGAAGAGGCAGTTCAGCTTTGTAAAGATAGAAAACGTTTCATTAAGCAGGCTGTAGAGCAAAGAACTCGATTTGCGTCTGGACACTTGGCTTATATCCAGTCCTTGAAAAGAGTTTCTGCAGCTCTTCGTGAGTATATTGAAGGAGATGAGCCTAGAGAATTCTTGTTAGATTCATTTATTACACCGCCCTTTACACCTCTAAAGAAAACAAGTCCTGGTTTCATCTCCATTTCGCCTGGTTCCTTTTCACAAGTACCTATTCAGTCTGGAACTAATTCAACTTTGAAAGTAAGCTATCTAATGTCTGGGGGGAACCAAACAGTTTCAGTTGAGGAGAGACCTCCATCACCTGAAACAGTCCGAGTTGAAGCTTACTCTCCAATGCACCAATATGGTATGGATGGATTCTTTGGGATGCAATCCTCACCAATGTATTCTTCACTCTTCTCTTATTCCCCTAACAACAGGCCTAATATTCCTCCCCCATCACCTCAAACTTCACAATGGGATGGCTTTTGGAACCCATTTTCTTCATTAGACTACTATGGATATCCTACTTGCAGTAGCCTTGAACAATCAGTTATGGATGATGACATTAGAGGACTAAGGCAGGTTCGAGAAGAAGAAGGAATTCCTGATTTAGAAGATGAAACTGAACAAGAAGTGGATAACCAGGAAAATGCATCCAATCAACAAACTAACGTTGATGCTAATCATAATAGAGAAGAAGTGCTTGTTGAAGATGTCGATGAGGATGAGAATGAGGATGGGGATGAGGATGATGATGACACTGATAGTGGAAGTGGATGTGAATTTGAATGTGATCATGAAATGAAAGGATTACAATCACAATGTAGTGCAAAGATGGAATTATCACAAGCTCAAAAATCTGGACAAGTTGAAGTTCGTAATCAAGAAATGCCAGTTGGTGAGGGAGAAGGTAAAGCAGAAACACCAGCTTTTACTGTCTATGTAAACCGAAGACCAACAAGCATGGCAGAAGTTATCAAGGATCTTGAAGATCAGTTCATGATTGCTTGCAATTCAGCTAAGGAGGTTTCAGGGTTGTTAGAGTCTAGTAAAGCTCAATACTCATCAATGTCAAATGAACTCACAGGTTTGAGAATTTTAAACCACTGGTTTTTGTTAACTTTGCAAAAAATAAGTTATATGCATTTATAAGTAATATAACTGTATTCACATGTAGTTTATATTCGAAGGCAAAAGCAAGACTTAACTGCATGTAATAGGAACTACATACAATCTGAGCAGAGATTTTATTTAATACCTGATTTGGAGAATAAATGTTAAGTTTGATAGCTCTTAAAATGATATTATATTTGGTATCTTCTGCAACAGAAATAAAATTTGAATTGGGTTTGCCAGACTTGAACTTTGACAAGATAACTTGTATTTTCACCTTTAACTTAGGTCTCCCTCAACAGATTACATTTCCCTTCCTGTAGCCTACGCAAAGTGATTAAAGGAAAGAAACTCACGTAAAGAAGGTTCTGCATCAGAAGATATCCAAAGCCTTTTCCCCTGTTAATTTGGTAGTCAAGTTGGTTGAAGCACGGAAACAGAACTTGAGTTTTTAAGTTTTAAACATAACACCAGCATAAGATTTCCAAGTCCAAGACTTCCATACTAATTAACTGAAGCAGTCCAGTGTATATAATATGAAACAAGTAAAATGAGTCTGCTGTTCTATCAACAACATTTTAACTTTTTGGATGGAAGTGATGTTGTTGTGAGATTTTAAACAGATTTTAGAACACCTGAACATTATTCAGATCAGTTTTTTCTTGAACATAATGAGGTGGAAAACAAATAAAAGTTTATTCTATCAATTTCAGCTACAATCTTACATGTCAATATGCACCCAGGAAAAGTGAATCCTTCCTATACTAGTTTGAAGGATTTTCTAGCTTTCAATTGAAAGTTTTTTGCCCCTGCAGCTATGAAAATGCTGAATCCAGTAGCTTTGTTCCGTTCAGCTTCATCTCGCTCATCTTCATCAAGATTTTTGATCAATTCCTCTAGCTCAAGAGATGAAGGTTATGAAAGCAGTAGTGACTTCTCAGAGGAATCCAGCATGTTTTCTGGCAGCCACCAATCAACACTAGATAGATTATATGCCTGGGAGAAGAAGCTCTATGAGGAAGTCAGGGTATACTTCCTAAACTTTCTAGTCAGCTATTGGGAATTTAATGGCTAAAGTTTTAAATATATTTCTGGTCTGCAATCTCTTCTTCCCGTCAAAGGTGACAAAAATTAGATGCTTTTGGTAGTCCTAGTTATTTTATTACCGCATCATTCATGTAAAAGTTTTTGCATTTTGCAGTCAGGAGAGAGAGTTCGAATTGCTTATGAGAAGAAACGTATGCAACTCAGGAACCAGGATGTAAAAGGAGAGGACCCTTATGTGGTGGATAAAACAAGACTAGCCATTAGAGATCTGTACACCCAACTGCAAGTTTCAATACACTCAGCAGAAGCTGTTTCAAAGAGAATAGAAACTTTAAGGGATGAAGAATTGCAGCCTCAACTTTTAGAATTGGTACAAGGGTATACACACATCTTTCTTAAATACTTTTGTAGTCCAAGGGTCCATTTAGATATGTGATCATTTAAAATTATTGTGGATTTGGATTTGAATTTGAAGTGTAAAACCATAAAAAATAGGCATGATAACAAATTCTAAATACTCAATCATTTCAAATGCCTGCTATCCAAATGGACCCTAATGGAATTTTTTGACTTTCTTGTAGTATTGAATTGCTCCTTTCTAGTCTTGTTTCATCTTTCAAAAGAGTTCCCTTCTTTTTTTTTTTTTCAGAATTGGAACCACTGCAGAAACTCCCTAATTATTATTGTAGGAAATTTTAAAAATTTTCATATTCTTTTCGTTTCTTTTCCCATTTTTTTGAAAAATAAATATTTAAGGCTACAGTCCTACGGTATAGTCATTTACAATGATGTGTGCTCGTTATGAATCTTGAAGCTATAATGGAATTTTTTTTATCATTTGGACATAGAAATAAAAGTACTCCACCATAAATGAAGTATAGTTCCCCAAATACTATGCTGCTTAAATTTATTTTGTTGTTCACTTACCACAGGTTAGCTACAATGTGGAAAGTAATGGCAGAATGCCATCGGTCACAAAAGCAGACATTAGATGAGGCCAAGCTGTTGCTAGCAGGCACACCCTCAAAACTTGATGCAAAGAGGCGGTCTTCCATGTCAGTAGCTGATCCTCAACGACTAGCCAGATCAGCCGCCAATCTTGAGACAGAGCTGAGGAATTGGCGAGCCTGCTTCAAGGCATGGATCACTTCTCAACGATCCTACCTTCATGCATTAACTGGCTGGCTTCTCAGGTGCGTTAGATCAGATCCTGACATGTCAAAACTGCCATTTTCACCTCGTCGGTCCAGTGGAACTTTTCCAATGTTTGGACTTTGTGTTCAATGGTCAAGGTTTCTTGAAGCAATTCAGGAGATGCCAGTTCTTGATGGACTGGACTTTTTTGCTGCTGGGATGGGATCTCTCTATGCACAACAACTAAGAGATGATCCTCACAATGCCGGCTCAAAGAGATTTGCAGCAGAGATGTTGAATGAATCCAGATTGAATATGGAACTGGTGGAGGTGAACGAAATAGAAAAGGTAATGACAACAGAGAAAATGGCTGAAGTTGCCATAAGAGTCCTCTGTGCTGGAATGTCAGTTGCAGTGAGTTCACTAGCCGAGTTTGCCATTACTTCTGCTGACGGATATGCAGAGCTTGTTAAGCAGAGGGAGAATGCCAGGTAGGGTAGTAGATAGTTGTGTCATGGTTGTCAATGTAATTACATGTTATAATCCAATTGACATAGGGAAATTAGCGCATTTGCTGCTTCTGCTAACATAACATTCAGCTTCATTTAAATACCAAATTTACCAGTTAAAAGAGAAAAGATAACATCTTAATTGCCAATTTATTAAGATTTTATTTTATCCCTATTGTTAATTTTCTTTACCCATCAATACAACCATAAAACAGCATGAACTTTTGGATTTTTTTTTACTGTTTTAGTGGGTGGATGTTTAAATTATAAACTTTATTTAAAAGCCCAATGACTTATTATATTTAATTTTACCAAATATCACTTCACTGCAAAAAATGAAAAAAATAAAAAATCGATGTGTAATATCACGTGATACTGAAAGTTTGAATAAAAATATTTGAAAATCTAATTATTTATTGTATTCGGTGCAAAATTTAAGTTTAGAATTTTAATGTACCACTTCAAGTAATTTTTAACTTGATTGAAAATTAAGATAAGTATTACTAAATAATTTAAAATGATTAAGTGTTGAAAATTTTAATTTTAATTACGAATGATATTATAAAAAAACTTAATTTTGAGTTGTAATAAATATTATTTCAATATGAATACGAAAATTAATATGTGATATCGCTTATATTTTAATTAAAAAAATATTTGTCTATCATGAAAATATCACTTTATTGCGAAAAATGAAAAAAATAAAAAATTAATATGTAATATCATGTGATACTGAAAGTTTGAATAAAAATATTTGAAAATCTAATTATTTATTGTATTCGGTGCAAAATTTAAGTTTAGAATTTTAACGAACCACTTCAAGTAATTTTTAACTTGATTGAGAATGAAGATAAGTATTACTAAATAATTTAAAATAATTAAGTGTTGAAAATTTTAATTTTAATTACGAATGATATTATAAAAAAACTCAATTTTGAGTTGTAATAAATATCATTTCAATATGAAATACGAAATAGAAAATTAATATGTGATGGCGCTTATATTTTAATTAAAAAAAATATTTGTCTATTATGTCTAGAGACAACAAGACATGAAATTGCCGAGGATGGTAATGGATTTGGAGATTCTCATTCTCATGTCGAGATGGAAATCAAACTTGAATTATGCCAGAAATTGAATTCCTGTTCTTCTTTCTTTACATGGATTTTCATTTTTATTTTTAAAAAAACTCTTCTTTTGTTCTCATAAGACAGACAGAGGGTATACCTTACCCTCCTACTATACAGAGACTCTTAGCAGCGTCACCATTAAGACCTAAAAATATGTAATAAAAACACAAGTATAAAAATATAAACAGTTAATTACATTCATTATTTATTTAATTATTGGGTAAACTATTATTTAGTTATTGATATTTGACTTAATTAACTTTTTAGTCCCTATATTTTGTGAAACTAACTATTTGACCCCTGAAGTTTTATTTTGTCAATAAAATTAGTCATTCCATCCAAAATTTATCCAATTTACCGTTAATTTAAAATGAAATGATAAAAATATAGGACTAAATAGTTAATTAAGTCAAACATCAGGGACTAAACAATAATTTGAATAAGGTTATTTTTGTTATTTTACCTTTATTTTAATGATAAATAAGACCAATTTTGGATAGAATGATTAATTTTATTGACGGAATAAAACTTTAGAAATTAAATAATCAGTTTCACAAAATGCAAAAATTAAATAGTTAATTAAATCAAATCTCAAAAACTAAATAGTAGTTTAGCTTTATTTATTTAACTATATATATATATATATATATATATATATATATATATATATATATATATATATATATATATATATATATATATATATATATTATCCATACTGATTAAATTTTCTAAATCTATCACTGATAAATAATAGATAAAGAATAATATTGAAGTATATATATATATATATATATATATATATAAATTTTCTATATTCAATGAAATGAGAAAAATAAAATATTAATAATAATAATGATAAGATAAACTTTTCGAGAGTCTAATAAATAAAAATGATTTTTAAATTATAATTCTAATCATTGTTAGAGAAGTTTTAAAAAGAAATTTAATGGAGATATATTTGTAAATTATAACTACTAAAATATATGCACTTCCACCTGAATCTACCTTTGATTTTAATATAATATTATTCTTTATCTATTATTTATCAGTGATAGATTTAGAAAATTTAATCAGTATGGATAATATATATATATATATATATATATATATATATATATATATATATATATATATATATATATATATATATATAAATTTTCTATATTCAATGAAATGAGAAAAATAAAATATTAATAATAATAATGATAAGATAAACTTTTCGAGAGTCTAATAAATAAAAATTATTTTTAAATTATAATTCTAATCATTGTTAGAGAAGTTTTAAAAAGAAATTTAATGGAGATATATTTGTAAATTATAACTACTAAAATATATGCACTTCCAACTGAATCTACCTTTGATTTTAATATAATTTTAGCTTTTATTTTAGGATAATTACCCTTTAAAAAATTACAATAAAAAAATAGTATAGAAAAGGTGGAGAATGGGTACGATGAAATTTTTGTTCTGCTAGAGATGAGGA